>CM067093.1:1136164-1348500 GCA_034008185.1 Gorsachius magnificus | reverse complement strand
AAAGTCCCCGTAGCGTTGTGACACCCGGCCCTGGGGACAGTGAGAGCTGTGTCATGGAATCACAGCATCCTTTGGGTTGGCAAAGCCCTTTAAGCTCCCCCAGCCCAACGTTCCCCTACCCCTGCCATCCCACCCCCAAACCCTGGCCCTCAGCACCGCGTCTGCCCGGCTGTTAAATCCCCCCAGGGGTGGGGACTCGACCCCTTCCCTGGGCAGCCCCTTCCCTTCCGCAAGCCGAGCTCTGAGCCGCTCCGCTCGCCCCAGCCAGGACTGCTCGCTGGGAAAGGCCCCCCCCCCCCCCCCACCCCAAACCACACCATGGATCCAGGAGGGGACATTTTGGGCTACCGAGGGCTATATGGCCTGGATTAGGGATGACGTGCGCCGTGGGGATGCTCAGGGCTGCGCCGGCTCAACGTCCCAGCTCAGGGCTCATCCTGGAGCTCCTCTCCTCTCCCCTCTCTCCTTTCGCCCGCTCCGTTTCCCCTTCCCAAAGCCTCGCTTTACATCTACCGCGTTATCCTCCTCCCCACGCTATCTGGGTCACCCTCCCCTGCCATTACCCCAGATAATTGCGAGCGGAGCGGAGGCCACGGGCAGCAATCTGGCAGGCAGCACCTGCGCCGCCGCCCCAGCCGCCAGCAAGGCGGACATCTCCCTGCCTTCCTCACCTCCTCCTCCTCCTCGGGTCCCTCTAGCCGACCCGGTTCCTGGGATCTTGGGCAAGGCAGGCAAGGAAGGAAGCCTGAATCGCCCCGAAGGGGGCTGGGGTGGGCACGCTCACGCTGCCCCGTGCAGCAAGGGTTGTTTGCTAAGTGAGGAAGATGCTTTGGGGAGATGCTTGGAAGATGCTTCGGGGAATGCGCCTTGCTGCAAAGCGCCCGGGTTTGGATGAGAAAAAACTGCACCCAAAGGCGGGAGAGTGCTCAGCCCGGCGCTGCTCGCGTCGGTCTCCCAGGGTCCTGCTCATGAGCACAAACAGATTCAAGCCTCACCCAGAAAAAAAAAATTAAATGGCACCATCTGGCGCTCAGCGAGTTCTTCCCCCTCCCATCAGCGGGGAGAGGGTAATCCAGGACGGGAACCAGGCCATGCTGCCGGAGCGGGCCACCAGCCCCGTGTATGGCGGCGGCTCGGCATCCCCCTGCCCGCAGTCTGGCTGGGTGGAGGGGAGACCCCCACAGTGGCCAAACCAGGGTCTGGGGTTGCCAAAGGCTGGTGTGGTCCCGTCAGGTCCCAACACATCCTGAGTGGCAGAGCTGGACGCGGCTTCTCCCCGCAGGGACAAGCCAAGCTTTTTTTATACATAATTATATCTCCCAAACTGACCCAGCCTCCTCCCAGAGCTGCTTTTAGCTCGGCTAAACCCACATGGAAATTTGAGCTGTCTGGGCTGCCCAGAACCCCATCCTGCTCCCCCGTCCTGCCCAGCTGGGACCCCCCAAATCCTGGGCAAGGCAGGAGATGGCACAAGCTGCACCCCGGCCTCTCTCCACAGGGGATGGGGCAGCGCCCTGGACGCTGGTCCCCCCGCTAAAGGTTTAGTAGAAACAAAAAACAGAGGATGAGAGAAAAAGCAGGGTCCCCGCCTGGACCCCAAGTCTTTCCCCCATCAAGGGATGGTGGGTCCTGTGGGACGGGGCTGCCGCTGCCCGCTCTGCTGCCGGCCCTTCCCCTGCCTGCATTTCCCCTGCCTGCATTTCCCCTGCCTGCACTTCCCCTGCCAGCCCTTCCCCTGCCAGCCCTTCCCCTGCCTGTTATTTCCCCTGCCTGCGCTTCCCCTGCCTGCATTTCCCCTGCCTGCACTTCCCGTGCCTGCACTTCCCCTGCCAGCCCTTCCCCTGCCTGTTATTTCCCCTGCCTGCGCTTCCCCTGCCTGTATTTCCCCTGCCTGCATTTCCCCTGCCTGCGCTTCCCCTGCCTGCACTTCCCCTGCCTGTATTTCCCCTGCCTGCATTTCCCCTGCCTGCACTTCCCCTGTCTGCACTTCCCCTGCCTGCATTTCCCCTGCCCGCACTTCCCCAGCAAAGCCATGGGGAGGAGGATGCCTGCGCCGGCATCAGGATGGTTGCGGTTCCAGCCTCCGCAGGAATGCAAACCCATCAATTAGGAAATAACCGCCTGGCCTGGCCTCGCTAATCCCCTCCTCTCGGGGCTGTTATTTATTATTTATGGTGAAGGCGCCCCGGGATGCGCTGTCGGAGGGACGCCTGGCAGGCGCAATCTGTACCCTACGATTCCCTCCCCCTCGCCAGCTGGGGAAGCCCTTTCTCCGCTCCCACCACCCCGCTCCTCTCCACATCCCCCGCAGGACTGGAGCCGGGGGTACCAACCTCCCCCCCGCCAAACCGCTGGCGACCATCCCCAATAGCCCCACAGGCACGGGGAAGCCCCGGGGCACCCCCTGGCCCCGGCCAACCCCCCCCCCCCCAACCCGGCACCACCCCACTGTGCCCCCCATCCCATGGGGACAGCAGCATCCCAGAAGGAGCCACGGGATGAGGCTGCCCCACTCGAGTCCCCCCCCTCGCCCGCCTGCCGGCGAGCGCGGGTGGCAGCCAGCCTGGAGGGGGGCCCAGGCGAACTGCTGCAGAGGCATTAGCTGAGCCGGGATTAACATTCACTGGCAAAAAAAATAACTCCATCCAAGCTGCGGCTGTTCTGGGGGCCTCGTGTGCGGCACGAATCGAAGCGCAGGCTCCCCCGGGAGCCCCGGGGATGTGTGCGCTGCAGCCGCGTCAGCTCTTTGCAAGGGCTGCTCATGCCTGGGCTAACAAGCTCCCAAGGAATCAGTCCTGGGGTCCCGGGGACTGGTGCTGGCGTGCATCGGTCACCTGCCTGGGGCACAGGTGACCAGTGCTCCGGCGCACGTGACTGGGCTCAGGCCAGCAGGGACCGGTGCTGGGTTGTCGGGGACCGGTGCTGGGGTGCGGGGACTGGTGCTGGGGCACAGGGACCAGTGCTGGGTTGCGGGGACCGGTGCTGGGGTGCGGGGACTGGTGCTGGGGCACAGGGACCAGTGCTGGGGTGCGAGGTCCGGTGCTGGGGCACAGGGACCAGTGCTGGGGTGCGGGGACCATGTGCTGGGGCACAGGGACCGTGCTGGGGTGGGGGACCAGTGCTGGGGTGCAGGGACAGTGCTGGGGATGCGGGACCTGTGCTGGGGCACAGGGACAGTGCTGGGGTGCGGGGACTGGTGCTGGGGCACAGGGACCAGTGCTGGGGTGCGGGGACCGGTGCTGGGGCACAGGGATCCAGTGCTGGGGTGCGGGGACTGGTGCTGGGGCATAGGGACCAGTGCTGGGGCACAGGGACCAGTGCTGGGGTGCGGGGACTGGTGCTGGGGCACAGGGACCAGTGCTGGGGTGCGGGGACCGGTGCTCGTGCTGGGGCGGACCGTGCTGGGGCGGGACCAGTGCTGGGGTCGGGGACCGGTGCTGGGGGAGGGACCGGTGCTGGGGCACAGGGACCGGTGCTGGGGCACAGGGACCGGTGCTGGGACACAGGGACCAGTGCTGGGGTGTGGGGACTGGTGCTGGGGCACAGGGATCAGTGCTGGGGTGTGGGGTCCGTGCCGGCGTCGCCCGGGGACGTGCGGGCACGCCGAGGACGTGTGCTGGGGCTCGAAGGCTGGGCGGGCATCCCGGGGCATGGCGCCGGCACGCAGGGATGTGCCGTGACCGCTGGAGATTTGGAGGTTGGGTGCGGGGGTGGGGCTGCAGGGCCCATACAGGTGCTCGGAGTAAACTGGGGAGCTGCGATGGGGCTTGGGGGCTCATTGCTGAGCTGTGTGATGAAGATGAACCCCCCTTCCCCATGGGGATGCCCCCGCTGCGTGCCCTCCACGCCGCGATGCCAGGACAGCTCGGACGCGGGAGGGACGCGTGGTGGGCATGCAGGGGCACCCACCCGCACCTGCAAACCCCTCCTCTGCAGCGGGTGGGTGCCCCCGGTGCCTGCAGGGCCCAGCCCCTCCCCGTGCCGTGCACCGGTGCCGGTGGTGAGGCGGTGTGCGGGGTCAGCCGGACGCTGGGCACACGCGTGTGCGTGGCTCTGCCCTCCCGACCCCCCGCATGGTTCCTGCCTCTCTTTTGGGAGACACCCAGGGGGCTCCTGACGCCCCACGGTTGGGCAAATCCTCGGGCTACCAGCCCCCTGCAGTAGCCCAGCACCCCACGGTTGGGCAAATCCTCGGGCTACCAGCCCCCTGCAGTAGCCCGGCGCCCACGGTTGGGCAATTCCTTGGGCTACCAGCCCCCTGCAGTAGCCCGGTGTCCCACGGCTGGGCAAATCCTCGGGCTACCAGCCCCCTGCAGTAGCCCAGCCCCCCACGGCTGGGCAAATCCTTGGGCTACCAGCCCCCTGCAGTAGCCCCGTGCCCCATGGCTGGGCAAATCCTTGGGCTACCAGGCCCCTGCAGTAGCCCGGTGCCCCACAGATGGGCAAATTCTTGGGCTACCAGCCCCCTGCAGTAACCTGGCTGCCCGGAGGGGTTGTGGGGTGTCTGCTGGGGGTGCTTAGGGGTGCCTGCTGGGGGTGCATGGGGGTCTCAGCACGTTATTTGCCCCCCGGAGCTGCGAAGCTCCTGCTCGCCAGCCTTTTTGCCCTCCCAGCCGTTGGCCATCGGTGGGCTGTGCCTCCGGGCCATCTGTGTGGGCAAAGGCAGCGGCTCCAGCTGCAGTGGGCACTGCGGGCCAGCACTTTAATAACAGGCTGAGGACAAGAGGAATAAAAATAGCCACCGGTACTGCCTCCCACTCGCCCGTCTGGGGGGAAGCGGCGCCTCGCCACCCCAGCCCAGGTGGTTATTTTTAGGCTGTCACCTCCTTGCTTCTCCCGTGGGTGGCTTTTATAAATAGCCAGTGGCTCTGAGCAGCTCCGGTGCCCCACAGGAGCTCCATGTGCCCGTGCCCCGTAGAGTTGGGAAAGACCCTGCCTCGCCAGCCCAGCGGCTGCCAGCCCTGCCTGCTCGCTGCCATCAGCCTGCCTCCTCTTCCTCCGGGCACGGGCAGCAGGGACAGAGCCCAATCCCACCACCCACCACGAGATCAGGAGTCCCGAGGATGCTCCAGCCCCCGGGGCTCGGGCACAGCTTCTCCCACCCCTGTGCTCACCCAGGGGGCTCCAGACGCTGTCCCCCACCCCAGGACACCCCATCCTCCAGCTCCTCCCCCAACACCTTCCCCAGCCCCGATGCTCATCCTCTGCCCCCTGGGCTCCCCAAACCCCATCCCCGTGCTCCAGCTCCTCACAGGGTCCAGCCCTTGCTCCCCTGCAGCTCTGCCCCTTCGTCAGGGCCTGGAGCATCCTCAGGACCCCTTTGATCTTTCTCCTCCTCTTGTTCTCCAGTTTATTTTAGCAGCCGTACCTCCCCAAGCTCCCCTTGCCTGGCAGCATCTCCCCGGCACGGTTTCGCCCGGTGCCGGCCCTCCGTGGCCGCGAGCGCTGCAGAGTGGCGGCCGCGGTGCTGTAATTAGCCAGGTACAGCAGGAACACACTTGCAGCCTGACAGCTCTTCTGGAGTCGAATGGGAGCCAATTAATCTAATTAAAGTGGCTGCTGGCTCGTTATCCCTGCACAGTTCACAAGGCTACCGAGGCGCCCCGTCCTCGCCGTGCCCCTGCCCATGGGCTGCTCGGGTGGGCGCACACGGCTGGGTGTGGAGATCCACGGCTTGCTCTCGCCCCGGGTCCGAGGTGCCCGGGGAACTGCCCTGGGGTGAATAAGGGGGCACAAAACCTGGGTGCCACGGTGGGGTGACTCCGCATCAGGCACCCACAGGCGCCAGCCCCGTGGCTGGGGTGCCGGTGGTACCCATGGGAGCGGGATGCAGGGGGATGCCCCCCCCCCAAAGGATGCCACAGCCGCAGGGTGTGCCTGCGTGGGGCAGCAGTGGCAGCCGTGCTGGCAGCCCCGGCAGCGGTCGGTGGGGCCTGGCGCCGCGCCACGTCCCGGCGAGGCAGAGCTTTGTTTGCCGGTGCTGGAGCAGGTCCTGCCGGGCGGCGCGGCAGCATCCTGCAAGCTAATTACGAGGCAGGCCGAGGAGGAGGAGGTCTGGCTGCACAGGTGGCCGTCAGCAGGGCGCTGGCACTCACGCCGCCTAATTAGACACCCTGCCAGCCTTTAATGAGAACAAATGAGAGGCCAGCCAGCGCGGGGCTGGGCCACAACATCCGGACCCCGTCCCGCGTGCTGGCTCTGGCCCAGTGCCCTCGGAGATCCGCTGGCCGCTCATATTGGGGCATGTTGGGGGGGCGGGAGGGGGCAGAGCGGCTCAGCCCCCCGTGCCAGGGAGCCCTGGTGACAGGGCAGAGTTTGCCCGGCCCCGCCATGCCCCCCTGCAGCAGCCTGCGCCCAGCAGGGCAGCGGGTACCACCCCGCACGCACCCTCCCGGCAGCCCCTCACCCATCCCCAGCCCCTTGCCCCCTCGCCAAATCCTTTGGGGCCGGGCCGGGGCCCGCCGCAGGGTGCCCCTATGCCAGGCCCTGCCGTCTCCCCCATAGCCCCTATCATTGCAAAGCGGGGAGCTTGGCGCCAGGGGGATCTGCCCGCCGGGGCTGAGCCTCCAGTCCCCCCCTCATCCATAGGTGCCAGTGCCCCGTGGGGCACCCCAGGGCACGCCGATTGCCACCTCCATGCCCTCGCCCCGGCAGCACCCCGTCCAGCTGCACCACGGGACTCAAAAGCACTCGCTCGGGTGCAGGGAAGGTGCTCGCAACACTCTCCTCGGGCTCCCTGCGTGGCTCTTCCACCGAAAGGCGTGCAGGGTCCTGAGCAGAGCACCCAGCGGTCCCCAGCAGCCCATCCCCGCGCCCCCAGCCCCTGGGCATGGGCAGGCTCCCTCGCTGGAGCAGAGAAGCCGGGTGGGCAGGGTGGGCAGGACAAGTTGGGAGCACCAGGCGTGCTCCGAAAACCTCAGTGAGGCTTGAGGAGGGGCTGCAGGAAAAGACCCCGCGAGCGGGACGTTTAACCCAACGGCGGGACCTCAGGCAAGCCTGGAGGCTTCAATGGGGCCGAGCAAACTGGGAACTGCAGAAAAGCAGGGTGACGGACTGGCGCTGCTGGGAGAGAGCACTGGGGCCAGCCCGGTCCCAGTTATAAACGCCCTCCGCAAGTGGATTTGCAGGGCGGTGGGCACAGGGACGTGGCAGCAGGCATGTGCCCAACCTGGGGAGCAGGGAAGGGAGCCCAGCCGGGCTGGCGGACAGCAGCCCCCCCCGGCACGCCGGCTCGGCAGCAGCCCTATAAATAAACACACCCACGCGCCGCGGCGCGCGTGCTGGGATGCTGGGGGGAGGCAATGGTGTGGGGTTCCTGGCGGGCAGCGGCGGGTAACGGGACGAGACCGAGCACCGGGAAACGCCGTGCGGGTACGGGCAGACGTCGCCTGCCGAAGGAGCGATCCCGAGGAAGACAGCTCCCCTGGGGCAGCCCTGGAGCCCCCAGGGTGTTGGGGGTAAGGACCCTCGCATGGTCCAGAGGGGGAAACGTGCCATTAGGGGCCACATGTGCCTCCGCACCCCCACTTTGCACACACACACACACGTGCATGCATACATCCCCCCCGCGTGAGTGCACCCCCACATCCCCAGCGTGCAAACTCCCCTTCACCCCCGCATTCACCCCGCTGTGCCCACCCCCAGGGGCACGTCCCCCCCCCATGCACACGCGCCTCCCCTCCTTGACCCCGGCCTCCATCCCTCCCACCCACGTCTTAGCCCTCGCACACCTCTGCACGCACGCGTCCCCCTCCTCCCCGCGTGCATCCCCACCGAAAATCACCCTGGCAGCGTCCGGGGCTGGCAGCCCACGTCCCCAGGGCCCTGCATCCCCAGGGCTGGAGAAGGATCCGTGCCCCCATGGCTTGGCCAGCCTGGCTGCTCCCGGCAGGCTGCCCTCCCGCCGTGGCTTGGAGAGGTTTAGGGGACAGGAGGGACGTGGCAGGTCGGAGGCCGAGGGCAGCCCCAGTGTGCCAGGCGGGGGGGCGGTGGGATTTACTGGAGTGCCGGGCAATTTCCTCGCTGCTCTGCTCTGCCCTCTCATTTTCGCCGTGGGGTCTGAGTGCTTGATGGGCAGGTTGGGATCGCCAGCTCAGCCCTGCTTTGCTCCGCCAGGGATGCTCGCCGGCCTCCCAGCCCGCCCAGCGCACGCCTCGCAGGAGGGGGTGGCCGTGGAGCGAGGGGCTTTGCTGTGAATTTGCAAAGCTTCGGGCTGGGCTGGGGCCACGCAGGCTGTGCCAGGGCCGTGACGGGCATCCCGCCGTGCTGGCGAGTGGCCGGGGGGGGGCCGGGCCATTCTGGGGAGCCGGCAAGCTGGCAGTGCCGGGGGCGGAGGGTGGGGCGGGCGGCGGTCCCGGGCCCCAGCCCCCCTTCAGCCCCTTCCTGGGGAGGCCGGGCCCTGGCCTGCAGGGATGATGGTGCAGATGATGCTCTTGGTCTGAGGCGAAAGGCAGAGAAGGGTTGCCATGGAGACCGGCGATGTCATTTTAAGGAGGCACGGAGGCGTTCGCGCCCATCCCTCTCGGATGAACCCCAGCAGCGGGAGGCGAGGGGAGCGGGGTGGGGGTGACCGGCATCCCCTCCAGCCCCGGGCGGGGGGGCTGGTCCCCAGCAGTGCCACGCCGGGGCCAACAGCAAGGCTGCAGGCAGGGCTACCCGCCCCCAGCGTGCCTGGGGGCCAGCATCCCTCGGGGACAACTGGGAGCAACTGGGGGCACTGGGGCAGAGCGATAGGGACCAGCCTGCAAGGAGCAGAGGTCAATACACTCCCCCCCCTGAATTTTCCTGAGGCAGCCCCATGTGCTGGGGAGGGGCTGCAAGTGGCAACCGCGGGGCTGGGGTGAGGTTGGAGGTGAAGGCAGTAAGACCCTGGCTTTCTGGATGATTTAAGCTTTAATTAAAAGGAGGCTTTACGTATTAGCAGCTCACCCCCCCCCTTCTTTTCCTGTAACCGGCGGGAGCACTGCTGCTTGGCCCCCCGGCACCCTTGGGTGCCTCTTGCTGGAGTCCCCTCCAGGCTGCCACGGCCCCAGAGGGGAGAAATTACCCGGGAGGGGCATTAGGTGTAGCAGCACCTCCAGCAGGGAAAAAACACCCCCAAATTCGGAAATTCAGATGGGAGGTGCAGATGACCCACCCCTCCCTGCTCCCTCTGCCCAGGAAGGCGCTGGGGCTCGGGTCCCATCAGGCAGCCCTAGGGCCCGGGCTTGGGGCTTGCTGAGCGCTCGCTGGGGCTCCCCTTTTCCAGCCGCCCCCCCCGGCTCCTTTGAGGGGTCCCACGAAGCGCCAGCACCCCGAGTCTGAATGCCGCCAGCACTCCCCGGCGCTGCTCAGCGCTGTCGCCGCTCCAATGGGACTGGAAGGAAACCGGCGTAGGCACACCGGTGAGTCAATGCCGGGGTGCTGGGGTGGCTGCAAGCCCTGCGGGCCAGGGTGCCCGGGGTCTGCAGCAACGGGAGGGGGATGTGGCAGTGCTGCTGCAATGCTGCCTGCACAGGAGGTGGCCGAGCCTGCAAGCTGCAAACAGAAACGGTGCCTCGGTGGGGTGCGGGGCGGAAGGAGGGCGGCCGGCGTCGGCAGGGCTGCGAGGGAGGTGGTGGCACTGTCCTGGGCGTCGAGGTCACGCAGGCAGGGCTGGGGGCCACGCTCCCCCGGCCAGTGCTTGCCCAGAGCGAGGGGACGCGGACCTGTGCCTTGCACGTGGCGTGCGGGCGTGCACACGGCGTGCACGGTGAGAGCTGCCTGCTCCCGCCCTGCAGGTGGGCAGTGAGGGTGCGTGGGCGTGCAAAGTGCACGTGGGAGGTGGGTGCCCCGAGCACGGGATGCGCTCGGTGGGGGCGCAGGGTGAGCAGCGTACAGCCCTGCTGCGCCTGCAGTGTGAGCTGTGGGTGCAGTTGCTGCGCTGCAGCGCGCAGCGGGAGGCATGTGTGTGCAGTGCACGCTCGCCGTGGGAGGTGGGAGCGTGTGCAGTGCAGCAAGGTGTGTGCTCGAGGTGCGTGCATTTAGTACACAGTTGCTGTGGAAGGTGGGAGCTGTGCAGTGCAGGGAGGTGTGGGTGTGCAGTGCACGCTTGCCATGCAGGTGGGAGCTGTGCAGTGCAGGGAGGTGGGGGTGCAGTGCACGCTTCCTGCAGGTGGATGCCATGCAGGGAGGTGTGAGCGTGCTGCAGGGAGGTGTGGGTGTGCAGTGCACCTGCGGGGGTGGGAGCTGTGCCGTGCAGGGAGGTGTGAGCTGTGCCGTGCAGGGAGGTGTGAGCTGTGCCGTGCAGGGAGGTGTGAGCACGCTGTGCAGGCAGGTGTAGCACGCCATGCAGAATGCCATGCAATGTGCATGGATGCACAAAGGCGGCGAGAGGAGCGCAGTGTGTGGCTGCCTGAGGCCGAGGGGCAGACTGCGGTGGCCAGGGATGGCATGGAGCTGGAGTCAAGCACTGGCAGCCCAGGGGATCCCTGGCTGGATCCAAAGGGACTCCAGCTGCTGGGCTCATCGCACAAAACCGTCGGGAGCTCTTCTTACCCGGCTGCCGGAGCCTGGCACACACCCGCAGCTGCCCAGCCGGGCGGGAGCATCTCCTTCTGCCGTGCCTGCCAAGACTCCCACTCCTGAGACTCTACGACAGGAGAAAAGGGAACAAAAATTCACGTTTTCACATTTAGCTTCCTTTGTACTCAGCTAATTAGCGCCTGAGTCTGGTGATGTCATTAAAGCAGCACTAAGTCTTTATTGGGGTAATTTAATTTTCCCTTTCATATCAGGATGATTTCCTTTGTGGGGGGGGGGGGGCCCAATTTTGTAGGATAAATAATTCCCCAGTGGATTGACAAGGGGGGAGGTGGGCTGGGGGGCTGGGAGCTGTCACTCACCCGGCAGCAGCAGGAGCCGGGCAGCCCCCGGGTCACTGGGCACCTTGGGGTGCCTCTCTCTGCGCCGGGTGGACTCCCCAGCAGCGAGGACCCAGCCTTGGCCCCTTCCCAAGTGCCAAAACATCAGCAGCAGCACTGTTGGAGGGGCAGGTGGGCAAAACTGGGGGGCTCCCCATACAGCTCCCCTGCTTCTCCCACCCCACCACCATCCCCAGTACTGGGCAAGGGGAAGGAAGCAGATTGCACCTGGGGTAAAAGCATTTCTGAGCCACCAGAGACCCCATGTATAGGGACCCGCTGGAGAAACACGGGGCTCTGCCTGCAGCTGGGATGCTGCCAGGGATGGCAGGGACCAGGAGGAGCCCTTGCAGGGGTCTCCCGCCTCGGGGTCTCCCGCCTCGGGGTCTCCCACCTCGGGGGGTCCCGGGTGGCATCTTTGCACTAGGAATGGCTGGCACTGGGCTTCAGAAAAGCGTTCCCCCTCTCCAGCCCCTCTCCGGGCTCCGCAGGCAATGCGGCAACACTTGAGCACTCACTGCTGTGGCAAACCAGGGGTGAGGAGGGGGCGGGCGGCGGGGGGAAGCGTGCAAGACTGGGGGTAACAGAGGGCCAGGAGGCTGCTCAGAGGGGCCAGCATTGCACCTCCCTGGGACACCTGCCCAAACAAGCCTCCAGCCCCTTTCCCAACCCTGTGTCCCCCCCCTCCGGTGCCTCCCCCCAGCTCCTTGGCGCACGCTGCCTCAAAGGGGTCCCAAATATGGGGTGGGAGATGCCCCAGGGGGTCGGAGTCCCTGCGGACTGGCTCTCTTGGTCCCTGCAGAGCATCACAGGCAGCAGGTCCCTGTCCCACCCCTGCCCTGCCACACACGCCATCCCCCAGCCTGCCCCTCAAAAAGCCTGAAAAGAGAAAAAGGGGGCACTGTGCGGCTCTGTAGGGCTTTTCAAGGGGCATCAGCCACCACTCAGATCCCGCAGTCCCCGGGAGCTTGGGCACCACCCAGGGAAAGACCCCAAAGGGGCGACGCGTGGGGTGGCCCATGGGTGCACGTCCCACCATGGGCCCATGGGTGCGTGTCCCCAGCATGGCAGAGCTGGCAGAGGTGGCACCCCGCTCCAGCAGAGCATCGCTGGGGTGGGAGGGGGTGGCTGGCGGGATCCCAAAGCCCTAACCCGTCAGGTTTCACCCTCCAAACACTTCCAGAGGACGCGTCCTTCCCTGAAAATGGGAGGGGGACGTGTCCCGGAGGAAGAGCAACTGGAGGGAGCCAGTTTCCACCCACCCCTGGGTGCAGCTCCGGGAGGAACCGGGTCCTTACAGCTCATCCGGAGCCCACCCTGCCAAGCGCCACCTTCCCCAAAGCCCCCCGAGCAAGGGCGGGGGGGGGGCCAGGCTGCAGTGGGGACTGTCACACCCGCAGCACCGACACCGGCTTGTTGGTAATTAGCAAACGTTTCAAGAGGAGTGATGAGAAGCCGGTGACAGGCGGGCGGGTTGCTATTAAAAGCTGCCACGTGTGATCCTTCTCCGAGCCTGCCGGCCCCTCCTTACCTGGCGCCAGGGAAATCAGATGCAAACCTGACATTAATGCGGCACGCAGGGTGAGCTTTTAATTGCAGCTGCGGCGGGTAGCGGCGGAGCCGGGGGACAGCGGCAGGGCCCGGGTGGCAGGGTGACGGCCACCCTCGCCTCCCGCCGCCTCCGCCGCCGGGCGGGGAGCAGCCCTTGGGCCTTGGGTGCTCTGCTCCCCGCCGTCTGTCCCCCCCCCCGACCTTCTCGCAGTCACGGGGTGCGCTGAAGTGAGCACTCGGCCCCCCGCCTGTTCCCGCAAGCAGCGGCACTTGCTTAAATGTTAAGGGCTTGTTTGCATCCAGCAGAAGGGAAGCAAGAGCTGAGCCCCGGCTTGCCGATTGCTCCTCCGTGCCTTCCGGAGCCAAGGAAGTGCTCATCCACACAGGGAAGCACCCTCGAGTGATTCCTCCATGCGCTCAGCCCCCAAAATGCCTCTTTTCAGCCTCACGTGGCTTCTTTTTTTTTCCCCCCTGGCTTAAAGTCTTCCCAGAGCATTGCAAGCATTAGAGAAGGTGCGTGCGTGGCCAGGGCAGCCTTTGCAAGGTGGCCCCAGGGCGGATGCATGGTAGTGGGGTGGGTCCTTGCCTCGGACCTGCAAACCAAGCCCAGCAGGAGTCAAGGGCACGCAGTGGCTGGAGCACGGGCAGCTCAGGCCAGCAGCACCCAGGCAGAGAGGCGGTGGCCTTGGGTGGGTAAGGTGGAGATTGCCACGAAGCAGGATCTGCTCAGCAATACACCCTGCGAGTGACGGGCGCCGGGAGGGTAACCTACTTCTGGCTGGATGAGATTGGCTCCCCCAGTCCCCACTCCAGGAGATGAAAGTGAGTAATTACTGCCTGACTCGGCAGAACAGCGACAGAGAAGATCAGCCGGAGGGGCCAAGCCCACCAGCAGTCGGGGCCATCACTTTTCGTAGGCAGGCGAGCGTCTCCTGCCCCTGCTCAAGGTGGCCCGTGCCCCTTGCCATCATCTCGAAGGTGAGGGCTCCCCCCATCATCTCAAGGTGAGGGCTCCCTCCATCATCTCAAGGTGGGGGCTCCCCCCACCATCTCAAGGTGAGGGCTCCCTCCATCATCTCAAGGTGAGGGCTCCCCCCATCATCTCAAGGTGGGGGGTCCCCCCACCATCTCAAGGTGAGGGCTCCCCCCATCATCTCAAGGTAAGGGCTCCCTCCATCATCTCAAGGTGAGGGCTCCCCCCATCATCTCAAAGGTGAGGGCTCCCTCCATCATCTCAAGGTGAGGGCTCCCCCCATCATCTCGAAGGTGAGGGCTCCCTCCATCATCTCAAGGTGAGGGCTCCCCCCATCATCTCGAAAGTGAGGCTTCACGATTTCTGCTGGCCTCACCACCTCGCTCCCAACCTTTCAGCTGTCCAACAGGTCTACCCAGATGGAAAACCAGCCCGGAGCTGGGTGTAACCCCAAGAGCAGCATGCTCACCCACCTCCCGACAGGGTCCTCTCAGTGATTTGCTGAGCAACAAGCAAGGCTTTGCTTTTTACTCAGGGCTGGTTATGCTGAGCGGGGTTTTGCTCAGTCTCCAGCTGCCCTGGGATGGCTGAAGGTGGTGAGGCTCAGCTGAGCTCAAAGACCTCCTGGGAGCAGCACCAGCTCTTCCTTGGAGCATCCTTGGGGAGTTCCTGGCTGTGGTGCTGCCTGGATTTAGCACTGGGGACCGAGCTGCTCTAAAAACGAGGTTGGACAAGAGGCCACTTCCGCCCGGTGAGCTGGGACCCAAAATGCAGCTCGGGCAGAGGCAGCGCAGGGCGTGAGGGCTCCCCCTGCTCCTGATCGATTGAGGGCAGTGGGATCCTTGCAGGGGAGGCGTCACAGAAAGGCAGAGAGGCGCCCGAGGCCATGGGTGACACCGCTCCCCCGTCACTGCCGCAGAAGGGGCCAACCCTCAAAGGCGTGTGGAGCCGTAGCGATCCCACCACCACCAGGAAAACCCTCAAGCGAGGGTGCTTCAGGGGGGCTGGGAACATCACCGGGGGGTCACCATCCAGACCAGCTGGCCGGGGGCCCGGTGCAGAGGCGGTCTGCAAGAGACCCCCCATGCCCTGGCATGGGGCTGGGGACAGCAGGGCCGGGGTAAAGGACTGTCACGAGGCAGAATCAGCTCTCTTCGCTGTCAGCCTCTGCGAGCGGGATCTGCCCCTCACCTCCTCGATGGTCACCCATGGCTGACAGGGTGCCCCAGTGTCCCCCAGGGGTGGTGACACCCTCTTCCCTTGCGTCCAGCTCCTGGCTGCCGGACAACTCTTTGGATGCCCTCGCACCCTTCATCTACCGCTGTTAACCAGCTCTCCATGCCACCCTCACCGCCATCCTGAGCTTCCAGAGCTCATTGGCTTCATTCGCTGGGACGTGGGGAGGGGTCCTGTGCCGCAGGCGGGCTCCTCCCCGCCTCGGGGTGACCCTTGGGGCTGCGCCCCTGCCCATCCCCGCTGCTGCCCACCTGGCCGCGTGGGTCTGCACCCTCCACATTGTGCCCGGTGAGGGTGATCCGTGTCTTGCAAACACTCCAGCCGTCCTTTAAGGGCTCTTTGGGACTACAGAAGTACAGGCAGCTGCCAGACTCCTCCGCTCCCCAATGTAGTGTCTGGCTTCCCTCGAGGCTGAAAACCCCCTCTGCCTGGGCAGGGTTTCTGAGCTCTCCTCCTGCCCAGGGTCACTGCTCCTACCAAACCCGTTTGCAAGCCACACCGGCGTTCTCGGTTTTATTCCTGCAGGAAAAAATCCTCGCACTCGTTTTCCCATCTATGCCCTGCATGCTCAGCCCTGGTTTGCCACCAGTTTTTTAGCCCCAGGGCACATGCGGGGGTCCCCCTGCTCCTGGACCACGGCCACCCCATCACCCTGAACCCACCAAGTGCCGTCGGGGCCAGCGCAGCCCTGCCGCAGCGCGGGACCGTGCCACCGGGGCTGGACCAGCAACCCTGGAGCATCCAAGAAGGTTGCCCAGGAACCAGGAGATGCTGGGGCGGGTGACAGCAGCGGCACGGAGGGGACTGGGGAGGGGCTGAGCTGGCGGCGCTGCTGCTGGAAGAGGCGGAGGGATCGGAGCGGGGAGACAGAGGGGGTCCTGCCGTGGGTATGGGATGAGGAAAATGAGGAGGGGTGCCCATCCTGGCGGGAGCGATGGAGCCAGGGCCGGTGGGGCTCCCCCCGCCGCAGCGCTGCAGAGGGGCCCTCAAGTGCATGCAGGCGAGGAAAGGCGGGGAAGAATGGGGGGGGGGGGGGGGGGGAGAGATCTTTTCATCTAAAAGGTTACATTTGTCCTACTTCCTCCCATCTCCAGCAATTAACTTGAAGGGAGACATCACTGCTAATTGAGCAGTGAAGATCAGGAGCAACAATTACGCCTTTTGACAAGAGACAGCACAAGAGGGACTGCTCGGAGGCTGAGAATGGTAGGGAGCGGTTTCTATGGCAATATAACTTTCCTCTCTTCCTCTCCAGCCATAGAAATGATAAAAATGTAGATTTATCCCTGATTAATGATTTAATGAAAATAAAGAAAATTCTTTAAAAAAAAGAAAAAGGAAAAAAGAAAGGGGGGGGGTGTAGAAAAAAAATCGATAGGACGCGATGTTTAGCAGGAGCCTGTGGCTGCGGGGAGGATCGATGTCCTTCTCCGGGCTGGCCACGGTGAAATCTATTACAGCAGCACAGCGAGGCCTCCGAGCGGCCCTGCCGTTTGGTAATTAGGCAGCGGGCTCACGCGGGGGAAACGTGCGGGCCGTATCCAGATCCCTGATCAAAGGCGCTGCCCATCAAAGAGCTCCTCGTGCTGGCTCCGCCAGCAAAACCTTCGCGCCCGCTCCCCGTCTCTCCCGCCTGCCTTCCCCCAGCCTTCCGCCCCCCTCCCCAAAATCATTATTTTTCATTTTAATTATTCAGCCTTTGCGAGGCAGCCGGGAAGGGCTGCCGGGGTGGCTACCAGCCTGGCAAATTGGCCACCGTTGGCTGCCGGCGAGGTGAAGGGACGACCTGCGGCAGAGGTGGCCCCGAGCGGGTGGCGGGGGGTGCCACAGGCTGTCCCACACCGGGGAGCAGGGACACTGGCAGCCACCTCCCCCCCCGCTGCAGCCACAGGGAGAGCAGCAAGGAGGAGGAGGAGGAAGGTCAGGACTCATCTTGCCCCCCCCCGCCCCGCACACCCTCGCACTGCTCCCATCCCACCCCAGCCAAAAAGCCTGGCGGGGGGCAGGCAGGGCGTGAGGCAGCTCGGGGAGGGGGGGGTGCACATGGTCCATAGCCGAAGGCGTCGGGAGGGCCACGTCTGTCTGCGTCCGTCAGCAGCAGCAGCCGGTGGCCGTGGGTGGCCGAGCCCGCAGCAGAGCCCTGGGGGGTGAGCAAAGCCTGGCCCAAGCCGGCACGAGCACCTCTAGTTTACAGCACCCCCCGCAGCCATCCGCTCCCCCCTGGGACAAGCAAGTGTGGCTCGTTGATTTTTTATTTTTTCCTTTAAGGGGACGCTGCCTTAGGATGCAGGGGGGTGGCTGGGGTGGGAGCTGGCCAGAGCTCCCCCACCGACGCAGGGGAAACGATACCGCAGCTTCGCGTCGTCGAAACAAAGCGCAGCCCGCTTCGGCGAGCAGGAGGGGTCCCCGCGAAAGACCCCGAGCGGAGGCAAGCGAGCCGAGGGCTGCAGACCCTCGGCCCCTGCGGCCGCTCCTCCGAGGGATGCCTCCTGCCTCGGGGGCCAGCCTGGGTACCTCCATCCCCCCCGCCTGTCCCCGGAGGGATGCACCCACAGGCAGCACCCCTCAGGCTGCCCATCCCACCTGTTCCCACCCCCGGCGAGGAGCCGGCAGGGCCCCCCCGGCCGCACGGTGCCCACCCGGACCCTCAGCAGGGGCAGAGCACGGGCACACGGCGGGACTTCCCCACCTCCTCGGTTCCTATTTTATTGCCAAACTAAAGCATAAAACACACATAAACAAATCTAACAGCGAGAAATGGCTTGCTATCAAATCAACAAATTAATCTAATTATAGGGCTGATTAAATCGTATCAGATAAACCAGCGGCTCCTTCCCGGCGCTCGGCAGCCGCGCAGGGAGGCGGGCACCCCCGCTCCACTCTCGCTTTCGGGTTTGGCCAAGCCATGGAGTGGGCAGGAGCCGGCCACCCGGGGCTGGTAGCCCTGGCACGGCTGGGAGCCACCGAGCCCCCTCTCCCTGGCACATGGTGCAAATCTGCATGGCAAATGGGGCTGCGAAGGACGTGATTCCTCGGGATTAAAGATGCAGCTCTAGCCCGCGAAATGTATGCGGGAGCCGTCTTCGGAGCGAGATCGCTTAAACCTAAGCCTGCTTTAGGTATTTGAGGAACAATTTTATCGGTGCTGTTTGCAGAGCTTTTGCCGGGGCCGTTCGCACCGCTCCGTGCGCCTGCACGTGCCGGCACCCATGTGCGGGCGGGAGCGCGCTTGTGCACTGGCGCCCACGTGTAACACACACCCCCCCCCCCGCCAGCCCGCTGCCGGAGAAAAAACACGTCCCGGGTGGAAGGGAAAAGCCCTTTATTGATTGAGGAGACCCACGGCGCAGGCTGGGGCTGCAGGGCTGCCGGCAGGCTTCGCCCCGCGCGGTGCCGGGCGGCTGCAGACGTCGGCCAGAGGAGCCGCTGGCTCTGGGGCTTCGGGCGATGGGTTTGTTCCCCGGTTCCCGTGGGCGCGGAGCTTCAGACCGTGCCTTTTGCAAGGCTCCGGGTGGGAAGGTGGACAAGGTGGAGAAGGCACTGGTGTGCCTGCCTGGCTGGGGACGTGCGGGCTCCCACGACGCTGCCCCACCTCGGGGCACCTCGGTGAAGAAGGAAAACCCTTTTCAAAGCGGGTGTTGGCTCTGGCTTCACCTTCCGCGGGAGGGTGGCAGGGGTTTCGCTGCCTCCGGCAAGTCAGTTTCTGCTTTTCCAGGCATCCTTTGCCCCCAGCCGTGGGTTAGATCCGCTTGGGATTCTCCTCCTCTTACTATTCTCTTGGCTAAGCTGCTCTGTTCCAGGCGTTGAGCCGTGGCATTTTGGCTCCCAAAGGACGACCGTGGCAGGGTGCCGCCAAGTGCAGCAGAAGACGAGAGGAGCTTGAGAGCCCCGGTGTGGTGCAGAGCCCTGACCCACCTCGGGGCTCCCAGTTTGCCCCCCAGGAGCCGCTCCACTGGTGCTCATCTCCTTCCCCCCCCGCCTTCAGGCCATCCTGGTCAGCATTTGGGGGCCAAGAAAATACAGAGCGGGGGGTAAAGCGGAGCATCGCCGGCTTGTGGGAGCCAGAAGCAGAGACTGGGCGCATCTCACCATCAACCTGGCAAGCGGCGCGCAGTGCCGCATCTGCGGAGCTGGGGGAGAGCGCCCCCGCCGAGAGCCAGCCCGGGGGATGGGATTCTTAGGAAGCAGCCCAGAAGCCAACCCTGTCCTGGGCTGCATCAGGAGAAGCGTGGCCAGCGTCGAGGGAGGGGATTGTGCCCCTCTGCTCTGCTCTGGGGAGACCTCCCCTGGAGCCCTGCGTCCAGCTCGGGAGCCCTCAGCACAAGGAGGACATGGACCTGTTGGAGCGGGGCCAGAGGAGGGCTACTAAAATGATCCGAGGGGCTACTAAAATGCTCCGAGGGCTGGAGCCCCTCTGCTCTGAGGCCAGGCTGGGAGAGTTGGGGGTGTTCAGCCTGGAGCAGGGGGGCCCGGGGGGGGTTTTTGGGGGGGGGAGGGAGAGGGCAGGTGAGACTGGTCAAGGAAGAAATTCTTTCCAGTGAGGGTGGTGAAACCCTGGCAGGGGTTGCCCAGAGAGGCGGTGGAGGCCCCATCCCTGGGAACATTCCAGGCCAGGTTGGAGGGGGCTGTGAGCAACCTGATGTGGTTCAAGGTGTCCCTGCTCCTGCAGGGGGGTTGGGCTGGGTGACCTCTAGGGGTCCCTTCCCACCCAAACCATTCTGTGATTCTATGATAAGGAGGTGGCCAGAAGGGACCCAGGGGGTGGATCAGCCTGGCAGACATGAGAGCAAACCCTCCGTTCCTCTTCGAAGGCACCTCTCTGCTGCCAGTCCCAGCATGCGATGGCTTGGCAGCCCTGCAAGGGCTGGGGGTACCGCTGGGGAGCAGCTGGGGTGGGCAAGGGGGGGTCCGAAGCGATGCCTTCCCAGGCAATGTGCTCAGCTCAGCCCAATCTCTCGCTTCTGGTTTTTTATGAATCAACCCTTAATCTGTCCTGGTAAAGAGCAAAAAATGATAATGCAAGCATTGGCTGAAGGCTGCCCGGCTGCAAGGCCACCACCCCCCAGCGCCTCCGCGGGGTGTGGGGGGGCCCCCCGGCCGGGCGCCTGGGGGTGCGGGGCAACCCCAGAGCCACCCCGGGGTGGCACCTGAGGCTGCGGTGGGCGGGGCCGGGGGGGGGGGCAAACCAGCCACCTCAGCGTGCTCCCACTGCCCCCCAGTGCTCCCAGTGCCCGCTCTGCGTATGCCTGCGTAGGCACGCCTGCCCAGAGCATTCGCCTGCCCGCACACGCGTGCACACACGTGTGTACATGCATGTCGGTGCCCGCATGCCCGGGGGAGGGGGGGGTGCCCCCGGCCGCGCACACGCGTGGGGGGAGCTCTGCAGAACCCAGCGCTCCCCCAGCCTGCGCCGAGGCAGTTTAGCAATCAGAATAACTTTGCTGATGAATATTTAAGCTGAGCGCTGAATATTTAAACATTCAATTATTTTAATGGCTTCTAAGTGTGACAGCGGGAGGGGGGCAAGGGGGTGGCAGCCCCCCAGGTCCGGCACGGTGCCTGCAGCAGGGCGGGCAGGCAGGGGTGCTGAGGGCAGCCCCCTGCTCCGTGTGGTCCCCAGCGGGGTAGTGGCATCTTCGACGCGGCACCTATGTGGCGGGGTGGTGGCACCTTTGGGTGCCCAGAGCTCCGGCGGGTGGGCAGGAGGAGCACCGTGCCCTGCCGTCCTGGCGGGCTGAGCTCGTCCCCCCTTCCGGCCCAGCGGCCCGGCATGTGCCAGCACCGTGCGGGCCGACCCCCCCTCTCTGCCACCAGCGATGCGTCCCCTGCCTGTCCCCATCCCCGTGCCATCGTGCCCATCACAGTACTGGAAGCAGCCCGGTGACAGTGCCACCACCCCCTGGGCTGCCAGGGGGGCACAGCCATGCAGCTGGGTCGCCGCAGCCTCCATCACCCCCAAGGCCCCCCCAAAAGCAGGTCGGTGGCGATGGAAGCATGGCGTGCCCACTCCACCTGGCTGGGTGCTGCCCCCAGGACCCACGGCGGGGAGGGTGGCAGGGAGCCCAGAGGAGCACTTTCCCAGCACGTGCTCTCGCAGCCATAAATATTCATATTCTTATCCTAATTTTCCATGTACTTTTCTGTCACATCCAATTTTATTTTAATTTCCCTTTATAAACCTCCACAGCTAATGCACTCCCTGCTCCCATGATTACCCCAATCAGCCGGTGCTTTAAACACAATCCCTGCAGGCAGCTCCTGGTGGAAGCTATCGGACCCCCGAGCAGCCATGCAGGAGTGGCGCAGGCTGGCCAGGCGCGCTCGCCGGGGCTGCAGCAGAGCTCCTTTGCCACCCCACGGTGGGCACAGCTCCCGCTGCAGTGGGCACGGTCACCAGGCTAAGCTGGGCACCCCATTGTGGCTGGACCAGAGGACACCTCCGGAGTCTTGTGCCCTCCCAGGAGCCTCGGCAGTGCCCGTGTCCTGCGGCGTGCGTGTGCCTTGCACGGGGACACGGCTGTCCCAGTCACTGCTCTTTCCCTGGGCAGGCGGGTTTGGCAGATCCCGCCTCCGGGCACCCTCCAGCTGGCAGCGACACCCCTGGCTCCTGGAGCTCCTCCAGACGGGGAGCAGAGGGTGCGCGGGACTGCTCTGCTGGGGCTGAGCTGTGCCAGCCGGTGCGCTGAGGCTGTGCCATGGCCGTGCCATGCCGTGCCGTGCCCCCCCCCCAGCCCCAGCCGTGCCAAGCAAGCTGGCCAGGCTCGGCGGTACCATACCTGCAGGGCTGTGCCGTGCCATGCCGTGCAGGCTGCTCATGTCCAGTGCCACCATTCCTGCAGTGCTGTGCAGTGCTGTGCTGCTGTGCCATGCCGACAGGTTGCCCAGGCTTGGCGGGCCTGCAGGGGCCGTGCCGCCCGGGGCCACGTGCGTTGTGTGTGCCAGCGCCAGGCCCCGTACTGGCGGGGATGAAGCCGGTGTCTGAGCCGTGGCCCATCTCCCCGCCACACGTCTCGGGCAGCCCTGGCCAGGTCCTGCTCACGGCACCCCACACGCTCCTGCCTGCCGGCCACCGGCTCTGCACCCCGGTTCCCCCTGGAGGCCCCAGCGCTAGCCAGGCACCGGCCGCTGTGCCAAGGCTGGCGCCGCACCTGCACATGTGGCTGTTCGTGTCCCCACAGCTCCGTGTGTGCACAGAGGTGTCTGGGTACGCGCACCCCTCGGTGACTTGCTGGGGACCCCGAGCCAGACCAGGACCTGGGCAGGGAGGGGGCATTGGGCTGGGGGACAGGACACGTCCCCAGTGGAGCAAGACGTGTCCCCAGCTGGGCAGGATATGTCCCCAGGGGAGGAGAATGTGTGCCCAGCAGAGCAGGACTTGTCCCCAGCCTGGAAGGACATGTCACCAGCAGGGCAAGATATGTCCCCAGTGGAGTAGGATATGTCCCCAGCTGAGCAGGACGTGCCCCGGGGGGAGCAGGCCATCCGCCCTTGCCCCGTGGCAGCCCCAGAGCGGGGTCGCACAGCAGCAGGGGATGGGAAGGGCCGGGGCTGCCTGGCCGCAGAGCGCGGGTGGCAGAAGGAGACGGCGCAGGGATGACAATTTGTTCCTTGCCATCCGCTGGGACAGGAATTAAAGAGGCTGTGGGAGCCCGTGCCCATCTCCCGCTGGCGGTCCCACGGAAATCCCCCCGTGGGCAGGGGCAGGGCGGCTGCCGCGCTCCTGCCAGCCCTGGGAAGCCACTCCGGCTCCGCTCGCTCACTTCTGAAGACCTCTTGATAAACATTTATAAACATTTGTAGTATTTTAAATTTCCCCTCAATAATTTATGAATAGTTATTTTATATACTTTAAAGAGGGTAATAATGTAAAATTTATAAGGCGGGAGCGCTCGGAGTGGCAGCGCGGCGTCGCGGGGCTGGGAGCAGGAGGCGCAGCCTTCCCCGCCTCTCCCAGCCCAGCTTAAATTTAAAGGGGCAGCGGGGTAAAAGGGGGCGTCGGGGGGGGGGGGGACACGCGGGGGGGGCGGCGGGGCGGGCCGGGTTGCGAGGGCCCGGGGGCAAGGGGGGGGGGGAGGAATGTGTGCAAGGGAGCGATAAAAGCGGCGGGAGCGAGGGATGGGGAGAAGGAGGGATGGAGGGAGCACCGGGGAGGGGCAGGGGGGGGAGAAGGGTCGGTGGGGGGGGGGGGGGGCGGGGGGAGGGCGGGGGGGGGGCCAAAGCGTGGTCGTGCCCGGGAGGGCCCCTCTGCGTGCAGGACACCGGGGGGGGGGCCGGTGCGGCGGCTGGGCGGGCGTGCAAGGTGGGAAAGTGCAAGGTGGGCGTGAGCGCAAGGAGCATGCGGCTGAGGGGGGGTGTGCAAGGCACGAGTAAGTGTGCGAAGCGTGCAGGGGTGGAGGGTGTGTGCACAGTGAGTGTGAGCAGGGCAGGAATGCTTGTGCAAGGGTGAGGTGTGAGCGGGGGAGGGTGTTGCACAGTGTGAGCAGGGGGAGTGCTTGCAAGGGTGAGGGGCAGGGCAGGTGCCCCGGAGCATTAGTGCACGGGCATCTGGAGGCCGGAGGGCAGCCGTGTGCTGCACAAAGGTGCCCCTCGCTTCCCCCCAGGCTTCCCAGGGCCCCCGGAGGACCTCCCCCCTGCCCCAGGCACCCCAGTGTGCTCTGCCCCCGGGGCTGGCCCTTCCCCGGTTCCCCGAGGGGGTGCAGGGGCAGCACCCTCATGCCACACTCCCCGGGGCCGCCCTGAGCTCCACGGGGATGCACGGCGTGGGGCCCTTCCCACACAGGGCACACCAGGAGAGCCCCCCAAAATCCTCCCCAAATTTCCAAGGCACTTTACGTCTCCCAAGCCAAATCTGGCGGGCGCTGGCAGCCGCGGAGAGGGACCTGCCACGAACCACCACCATCCGTGCTGTATACAGCGCTATCCTCACATACCTGTACAGCCGGGTGTTTATTTATGCTGCTTCCAGGAGGGCGTCAGGGAGGCGGGGGACACCCAGGAAGGGCACATGTGGGGCTGTGGGGGGTGAGGCGTGCAAGGTGTGCAAGGCGTGAGCACACGCGCAGGGTGTGTGCGCTTGGGGGCCGCTGGGGTGCAAGGCAGGGGGGTGCAAGGCAGGGGCAGGTGCAAGGCAGGGGTGGGTGCAAGGGGGGGGTGGGTGTGCAAGGCAGGGGCGGGTGTGCAAGGTGGGGTGAGCGTGCAAGGAAGGGGCGAGCGTGCAAGGCAGGGGTGGGTGTGCAAAGCGCGTGTCTGCAGGTGGCAAGCGCGCGTGCAAAGTACCAGCAGGTGCAGGAGGGGCTAAGGGGGGGGGGGGGGGGGAACCCCTTGGGGGGGGGGGGGGAGGGGGGGGTCGGCCCAGCAGGGGGGAGCGGAGCGCTGTCATCGGCGGGAGGATCTCGTTATTTTGATGCCGATTTCCCGGAGTTTGGGGCTGTCAGGTTCCCGGTTAGCAGCCCCCCCTCCGCGGAGCTGCTCCCTGTCGTTGACACCGCGATTGTTTTGTGAAGCGAACACGCGACGCGCTCCTTATGTATTCCCTTTCCCGGTGTTTGTATTTGCTTCAAAGTCTCCTCATCACCCTGTTTGGTGACAAAAACTCATGTCTGGGGATCAGGGTAATGTGTTGCTTTTCAAAGCCGGTGGAGGAGGGGGTTGGCAGACATGGGGTTGCTGCATTATTTACCTCCCCGCCGTGCCCTGCCTCCCCAGCAGCCCTGCCCGTCCCCCCCCAATGGCTGCTGGGGCACCCACCCACCCGGCCGGGACCCCCCCGGGCACTCAGCATGCCCACCCCGTGCTCCGGCGTGGTTGGGGGCACCCAGGCACAGCAGTGCCCGGGAGGTTGGGGAGCACCCAGGCTGTGCCCGGCAGCTGGGGTGTCCTGCTCAGCCAGGCGGGACCCTCGGGGGGGATCTGGAGGGCTTGTACCCTGCCAGGGAGCAGAGCGGGCACCCCCCAGCTTTGAGGTGTCACAGGGCTCTGGGGCACGTGGCACAGTGACAGGGTGGCCCATCCCTCGCCCGCATCCAGGCTGGGCCGGGGGGGTCAGGGGGTCTGCACCCGGGCACGTGCCCAGTGGTCCCCTGGGCTGGTGGCCCGTGCCCCCTGTCCCGGCCTCTGGCCAGCACATCAGGGGTGGGAGTGGGGTGCAGGGGCGGGGTGTGCCACCCCGAGCTCAGCACCAGTGCTCAGCACCCTCCAAACAGCCGTGCGCAGGCACATCATGCGCTGCGGCTGTGCATGGATGGCTGGGTGTGCAAGCTGAATGCAAGCAGGGCTCAGCACCAGTGCTCAGCACCCTCCAAACAGCCGTGTGCAGGTGTGTGCACGGCTGGTGTGCAGGGTGGGTGTGCATGGCTGGTGGCACGTGGGTGTGCAGGCTGGGGCATGTTGGGTGTGCACGGCTGGGTGTGCAGGCTGGGTGTGCAGGCTGGGTGTGCAGGCTGGGTGTGCATGGCTGGGTGTGCACGGCTGGGTTGGGCTGGTGTGCACGGCTGGGTGTGCAGGCTGGGTGTGCACGGCTGGGTGTGCACGGCTGGGTGTGCAGGCTGGGTGTGCAGGCTGGGCAGGCTGGTGTGCACGGTGTGCAGGTGGTGTGCACGGCTGGGTGCAGCGGGAGTGCAGGCTGCGCACAGCTGGGTGTGTGGCACCCGCTGGCAGTGGCACAGGACGTGTGCCGGGGACATGCAGGTGTGCTGGCACAGCCTCCCCCTCCACGTGTGCGCGGTGCCACGAGCACAGGCAGTTCTCTATCTAATTGATCAATTAATTATCTCCGGCATTCAGCTGCATATTGGTTTTAGATGAAGGGATAGGCTAACAAGCGGATTAGGAGCATGCGTCTTCGAGGGAGGGAGCGAGCGGAGACGTGGGAGGAAGGAAGGGAGATAGGAGACAGGCGAACACGGGATAAGGGCCCCGTGCTATTGCCAAGGCTGGACCCAGGAGCTGGGGTCACAACCACAGCGATGCCGAGGCACCGGGCGGAGGATGCTCCCGGAACGGTGGTGCCGAGGCAGAGGATGCACCAGGAATGATGGGGCAAGGCAAAGGATGCTCCAGAAATGCTGGTGCTGTGGCAGGAGGATGATGCTGTGGCACGATGAAGATGCTCCAGCAGCAGTGCTGAGTGTCCAGTGCCCACCACAGTCTGAAGCCCTGGCCAGGCTCGTCCTTTCTCCACCCCTTTCCCCTTTCTCCATCCCTTTCCCCTTTCTCCACCCCTTCTCCTTTCTCCATCCCCCCTTTCTCCATCCCTTTCCCTTTTCCACCCTTTCTCCTTTCTCCATCCCTTTCTCCTTTCTCCATCCCTTTCTCCTTTCTCCACCCCTTTCTCCTTTCTCCATCCCTTTCTCCTTTCTCCACCCCTTTCTCCTTTCTCCACCCCTTTCTTGCCTTGCCCACAATGGCTGGGGCCAGCCAAGGGAGGCTCCTGGGTGCCCCCGGTCCTGGTGGACGCGGGTCTGGGCAGGCAGCAGGCAGCGTGGCCCCGCAGGCTGGGGAGCGCGGGCAGCGTGCCCGCATCTCCTGGGGTGCCCGTGGTTTCTCGGACAGTCGGGTCCCCAAAGCAGCTGGGGTCGGGTAAACCCACCAGCTTGACAGCATCGGCGGCAGCCCCCGCTCGCCCTGGAGCTCCTCCGGTGGAGCCTGACGGTGGTGACCCCCTGGGATGGCCCGAGGAGGGGGCCGCAGGTGTCAGCCATCCCGCCCGGGGCTCATTAACGCTGTCACTCAGGCTGCAGCCAGCCCTGGGGGCACCCTGGGGCTGGAGGACCCCGCCAGCGTAGGGTGGGAGCCGGAGCCTTTGCATCCCTCTGGCGTGCTTTGCAGCCCGCAGGGACAGCGGGAGGGCAGCAGGCCACCACCAAGCCCCCCAGGGCGCGGTGTCACCCTGCGAGTTGTGGGGACCCGGGGCAAGGGGCGGGGCGGGGGGGCTGCCTCCAGGCAGAGCATGTGGGCTGCCCTCCCTGACGTCACCCCAAAACTGCAGCCCCGGGGCGCCTTGTCCCCTGCCACGCTGTGTCATGCGCTGGTCGCCACCCACCAGCGCGGGACGTGCCAGCCCCCTGATGCCCCTTGCGGAGCGGCACGGCTGGGCGCGCGGGGCAGGGATGGTTGCTTGCCTTCCCGTACCCCCCATCCTGCGGCCACTTGCTCTTTGCCGCCCCACCAGCCCCGCAGTGTCCTCCAGCCCCTTCCCGCAGCACAGCACAGCACGCACACCCCCGCTGCATCCTGCGAGCCCTGAGCTCTCTCGCACGCCGGAGCTCACACACACACTCACGGTTTATCATAGAATCATAGAATGCTTTGGGTTGAAAGGGACCTCTAGAGGTCACCCAGCCCAACCCCCCTGCAGGAGCAGGGACACCTTGAACCAGACCAGGTTGCTCACAGCCCCGGCCAACCTGGCCTGGAATGTTCCCAGGGATGGGGCCTCCACCCCCTCTCTGGGCAACCCCTGCCAGGGTTTCACCACCCTCATTGGAAAGAATTTCTGCATTAGATCCAGTCTAAACCTACCCTGCTTCAGTTTAAAGCCATCCCCCCTTGTCCTGTCGCAGCTGGCCCTGCTAAAAAGCTTGTCCCCCCCTTTCCTCTGGGCCCCCTTGAAGCCCTGACCGGCCGCACTCAGCTCTGCCCGCAGCCTTCTCCTCTCCAGGCTGAACACCCCCAACTCTCCCAGCCTGGCCTCGTAGGAGAGGGGCTCCAGCCCTCGGATCATTTTAGTAGCCCCTTGGATCATTTTAGTAGCCCTCCCCTGGCCCCACTCCAACAGGTCCATGTCCTCCTTGTGCTGAGGGCTCCCGAGCTGGACGCAGGGCTCCAGGGGAGGTCTCCCCAGAGCAGAGCAGAGGGGCACAATCCCCTCCCTCGACGCTGGCCACGCTTCTCCTGATGCAGCCCAGGGTAGGGTTGGCTTCTGGGCTGCCAGCGCCCATGGCCGGCTCATGGCCAGCTTTTCATCCCCCAGCACCCCCAAGTCCCTCTCGGCAGGGCTGCTCTCCATCCTTTCTTCCCCCAGCCTGTACTGATACTGGGGGTTACCCCAACCCAGGGGCAGGACCTTGCACTTGGCCTTGTTGAACCTCATGAGGTTCCCATGGCCCCACCTCTCCAGCCTGTCCGGGTCTCTCTGGATGCCATCCCATCCTTCTGGTGTGTCAACCGCACCACTCAGCTTGGTGTCATCTGCAAACTTGCTGAGGGTACACTCGATCTCGCTGTCTAAGTCATTGATGAAAACATTAAACAGCACCGGTCCCAGTACGGACCCCTGAGGGACACCACTCGTCACCGGTCTCCATCCGGACTTCAAGCCACGCGTACCCCTTAGCCAGGCGTGCACGCAGCAGCGAGGCGCGCGCCCGTGCGCCTGCAAGCTCCTGTATCCCGCATGCGTGTCCCTGCATGCCCAGGCGCAGCATAGACACGCGCATCCTTTACTCTGGGGGCGTTCAGCACCGGGAGGCTCCCCCGGGTGCTCGAATGCGCTGCCCCTCTGGCGTGCACACCCATGCATGCACACACACACGTGCGTGTTAAACCCGGGCGGTGTATGTGCGTGCACACGCAGCCCGCCCGCAGCACCCAGGTGCACAAGCACTCCCACCCCCGTCACCTCCATCCTACGTGCATTCGCAGGGGGGGAGCATTTGCCTGGGCACGTGAGGGACCGGCGTGTCCCAGTGGTTTTGCCAGTTGGGGACTCTGCCGTGTCCTAGCGGAGCTCCAGCCGCCCCGTGCAGCCCGGCACAGGCAGAGCTGTGGTCCCCGGGAAGAGGGTGCGTGCCCCCAAAACGTGGATGCTGCGGGCACCGAGCACGCCTAAGGGTGCACACGTGTGTGCCCGCCACCCCCGCGCCCCCAGGGCTGGGCTCCCATCGCGTCCCACAGCGCAGGAGGGGTGGGAAGGAGGCGAGCGGGGTTGGGCAAGCTATGCACCGCCGAGGAGGAGGAGGATGGAGAGGACGGGGGCAACGCCAGCCGAGGTGGCGGTGGCGGCACAGCCAGGGGATGGGTTGGCTGGTGGTGCCAAGGCGGCACGGGGAAGGGGCTCGCTGCATCTGCCGGCGTCCCCGAGGGCAGAAAGCGTTTCCCTCGTTAGCCAGGACACGCTTGCCGCTCTTGGGCTGCCTGCCCGGCGCCCGCAGCCGCTCCTCCTCCCCGCTGCGCCCGCCGCCGTTTGCCTCGGCGTAATTAAAGATCCAACGACCTTTGCCGGCTGCTGGAGACGGCTGGAACAAATGAACGGTAAGCACCAGATTACAGCCCGGCTCGGCAGCCCCGCAAATCCCTTTAATGAGACATTTAGGGAGGGCCAGTGGGGTGCCCGGCTGCCGGGGTGGGCTGGCGCCCACACCCAGCCACGCTGGTGATGGAAGCAGGGACAGCGGTGGGGTTTCTGGGCCAGCTTGGCCACCACTTGGGGCCACCACCACCAATGCAGCCCAGTCCCCATCCCCATCTGCTCCTGACCCCAGCTGGGCAAGGTCCTCAGGGCATCAGCAAGTCCTCGTTGCAGGGGGCACCATGGCTCCAGCACCCTCCACCTCCCCCTTTGCACCCATGTATGTCCCATGGGAGCAACCAGGACCAGCGTCCCGTGGGGACATGGGGACCCTGGCCACCCTGCTTGGGGACGGGTGCAGTTTGCCCAGCCCGGGGCTGGGGGGGTTGGGGGGGGATTTATCCCTTCTGATTGTGATACCAAAAAACGAAAAAGCCCGCATGACTGATGGGGCCATAAGGAGGCGAATCAATAGGTGACACCACGAACGATGTCTCCGCTTATATTAGTGCCAAATTAAGCTGTTTACTCAAACTTTCCCCACACAAGGAGCAGCCGCGGCCGGCGCGGGGAGCCGAAGATGGATGGCAGGCTTGGGGGCCTGGAGGTGTGATTTCTCTTGCCGTGACAGACAGTCTGCAACAGCGACAGCCCCCCCTCCTCACCCTCGGCCATGGGAGGTGGAGGTGCGGCGAGGGAGCTCGGGGAGCACCCGAGCAGCGGGACCCCATCCAGGCCTGCTGACTGCTGGGGCTGGGGGCTCACCTGAGCGTCCTCCCGGCCAGAGAGAGCCCAATGCCCATGTCCCCTGCCCAGGGACACCTGAGATGGTTGCAGGGGCCAAGGTGGCCCCAAGCTCCTCCGTGATGCGTTGCACGGACCAGGGAAGCAGGGGGGACATCCCAGCTGGACTCTGTCCCTGATCACACTGAGCTGACTGCTGTCCCCAGCTTATCTGCACTGTCCCAGCATGTCCCTGCCCCAGGGGTTATCTCCAGTGTCCCCAGGTGCCTCTGAATAGGGACATTTCCCCCTGGCGTCCCTGGATGCTCCCACCCTGGGACATTTCCCCCTGCCATCCCTGGATACTCCCACCCTGGGACATTTCCCCTTGCCATCCCTGGATACTCCCACCCTGGGACATTTCCCCCTGCGTCCCTGGATCTCCCACCCTGGGACATGTCCCCCTGCTGTCCCTGGATGCCCTCACCCTGGGACATGTCCCCCTGAGGTCCCTGCCCCAGTGTTACTCCCCAGCATCCCTCTGCTGGGTTTTTCCCCCTTCCTCTGGTTCCCCCCTTCTCCCCATGCTGTCCCTGACCACGGGGCTCCCCACGTCCCCCAGCCATTCGAGTCCCTCCCCACGGCCGTGACATCCTCCCCGCCCCCCACCAGCTGGGGAGCTGTTGGCCGAGTACTTATGGCCAGTGAAATTTGAGGGAAGACCAAAACAACCGGTGAATTCAGGTCAAACTCGGCCGGCACAGAAGTGAAAGCAGGGATGCAAGACGGGAGAGCAGCAATATTTTCCGACCTAGTGATTCCAACATGGGTTTTTCCAAATTGACCTTAATCCCTGGCCAGCAGAGCAAAACCCCCACCCCCGGCTGGAGCATGCAGCGCCCTGCACCCCCTCGGTGCTCAGCATCCCCCGGGACGCTGGCGTTTGGGACACAGTGGGAGAACTGGGCGGCAACAGGGAGCCAAGGATGGTGGAACCAGGGATGCTCCCTCCTCCCGGAGCGGTGCAGGCGGAGCGAGGGCAGCGGGCATCGGCGGGGGCTGGCAGCATCCACCTCATGCCTTTTAATAAAACATGAATTAGGTGCCAACGCGTATTAGATTCACTTCCCCAGTGACAGAAAATCAAAGGCTTCTCCCATCTTTTCTAGGGGCGCGTTCCTGATTGATCTGGAAGAAGCAGCTCAGTGCGAGGGAAGGAGTCTATACACACCGAAACAGCTCTTTAATTTCTTAATTTAATATCTGACACGTAAAGATTCTCATTAAGCCAGTCAATGAAGCCTGGAAATACAATTTTCGTGCAAACTGTCGCTATCATAACTTACATGAAACTTCAGATGGTGCCCTGTAAGCGGTGTGATTAAAACCATTCATCTTCCCTGTCAGGCGCCCGCTCCCGCACCCCCCGGCCGGCCCCGCGCCGCCCGTGCACCGCGTGGGGCTGGTGGGTGCCACCGCGGTGGCCATGGGCACGGGGCCGGTGCTCCGCAGCTGCACCCCGGGTGGCATCGGTGGGGGGGGGGGGCACGGGGACAGCGCTGCGTGTGGGGCAGCACCCCACCAGGCACAACCTTCCAGAGGGTCCCCAAGCCCTGAAATCCCCCCCGCTGGGGCATGCGCAGGAGGGAGAGCTTCCCAAAGACGCTAATTAGGCAAATTAATTCCTATTGAGTCGCAGCTCTTCTCTGCCTTAGAAGGGAAAAAAAAAAAAAAAGCTACTTACTTCAGTGCCGATTAAATCCCAAATATCGAGACGAGGATTATGGCTGAGACTATGCCTCGGGGGGTGCCCCCTGCCACGCGGCAGGCACACGGGGAAGGGGCTGGCAGGACCAGGGCTGGCACAGGGACACGAGCCATTGCCATCCCCACCGTCCCCCTGGCACGGCCAGCGCCAGGCAGAGCACGCATTAGCCGGCCTCCTTCCTCCCATGTGGGCTGAGGAAGAGGATGGTATGGCCGCGTGGGCACAGGGCACTGCGTGGGCACAGGCATTAAGATGCTCTGCCGTGGCAAAGCCTCGGGGTGCCCGCTGAAACCACCCGTGAGAGGGAGCCGGGCAGGGATCCCATCTTCGCCGGGGCCTGCGGGTGGATTAAATGATTTCTCTGCCTCTCTAAGCCCTTCATCCCTGATCCAGCCCCCAGAAGCCGCAGGAATTTCCCAGCAGCTGGAATCTCAGTGCTGGACAACCAAGCTGGGGAGAAAAAAGCCGCCCCGGGGGACTGAGCAAATGCTGGGGATCTGTCTCACCGCCATGAGACCGGCTTTGCTCCCGGTGGGAGCAGGGAAATGTGTTTGCCGCCTAAATTGCCGTCCCGGCAGCTGGTGTCTGACAGAGGGGACGAGCCGGTGACAGAAAGGGACCCATGAGCAACCCGGGTTTCTGCAGCCAGCCCAGCGTGGGGCACGGTGCCATGGCACTTGCCCAGCCCCAGCGCTGGGGGTGCCCGTGGGTATCATACGTTGTCCCCCGCCACCCGAAGGATGCCGCTGCCCCCCCTGCCTGCCCTCCCCTTGGGGAGGGGACACATCCCTGCATTGGGGATGTGTCCCCCAGGTGCCCCAGCTGAGGTCCAGCTGCCGTGCCCGGCCACCGAAGGACGCTGTGGCAGGGAAAGCCTCCGGCATACCCTGGCATTGCGACTGCCCCGAGGTGTGCGCAGCTCCGGGGGGAGGAAGGTGGCTGGGGAGGCCACCCAGCTCTGCCCCTGCCCCCTGGGCTGCCAGCCTGGATGACTTTGACTCCCACCTCCTACTAAAGACAAAACCTGCCCTGAACAGCCCGGGGACCCGCCCCAAGCCCATCCACACTCCAAGCACCCCGACGGAGAGACCCCGCAGGGCTGAGGGGGCACCCAGTGGGTGGCCCCTGGGGAAGGGCCCTAGGGGCCGTGGCACCCGGTGCCCGCTCCTGGCGCTGGCACAGAGCAGCTTTCCTTGTCTTTTTTCTGCCTGTTATCTGGAGACGTCGGAGCTGCCAGCTCCTGCCAGCGCTCGCGCAGCCTGACGTCGGTGCAGCTTGAAAGCGCGCGTGGCGTGTTTGATGTCAGGATTACCGGCTGGGTGTATTGTAAATGCTAAAATGAAATAAGAAGATTAGAGAAGAAAAGCGCCGCTCCGCAGCGCGCGCGCACGCCTGCCGATTGCCTCCCCCCTGGATCTCCTGCAGATGGCGGGGGGCGCGGGGACCCAGGCCGGTGGCAATCATACAGCAGGCGCCACGGAAAGGGGTAAAAATGGGCCAAGCATCTTCCAGCCATTGCTGCTGCCACCCGTGCATGAGCCCAGCCGGGGCGAGAGGCAGGAGGGACCCCTTCCCAGCTCCCCGGGGGGCCAGGCATCCCCTTGCTCTGGCTTCTGTAAGTATTCACCGGTGGCTCCTGCCGTCTCCCAGCCCGGTCCTGGGGTTCAGCGAGCAGCCCCACGTCCGACCCCGGGGCAGTGGGGTGATGTGGGGCTGGGTGCTGGGTGGGTGCCTGCAGCTGAGCACACTGCATCCCTCCCTACCTTGCTGCATCCCTTCCCGGGGAACAGAGGCACGGCCGCCTCCCAGCCCTGGGAGCTGGCATTTAAGGAGGGGTAAAGGCTGGTACCTCCTCAGAGGAGGGCAATGACCCTCTGCGGGTTTTGCCGGGGGGATTTGGGGGTCTCCAAAGGGCAGGTGGGTGCTTTCTTCTCCCTCACTCGCATGGCAGGACCCCCTTGTCCATCCCAAACCCAGCAGCGGGCAGCTCCACACCCCTCCTGTGCCCTCCCGGCTCCCCGCACCAGCTCTGCTGGGCAGGGAGGGTGGGCAGGGGGTCATGGCCCCACAGGCGAGTGTGAGAGCTGAAGGGGATGGAGGGAGAGCCAGGGCAGGGGCCAGGCCCTGCCGAGCCACTCTCCATCTCCCGCTGACAGTGGCACGACCCCGAGCATCCCTGCCAGCACCCCGGGACCCGGCCACAGGCGCGCCAGCCTCTGGGCGGGCAGGAGGGGAAGGGGGCACTGAATTGCAGCCGCAGCATGATTAGTCTTTATTGTCATCTGTGCCCTTGGCCCCAGCCTGGCAGGGCTGCGCCTTGTCTTGCTGGGCCCTTCTGCCAGCCCTGGAGGAGGAGGAAGAAGAGGAAGAGGAGGGGCAGGCTGCACCACACTCCCCACAGCATTTCTTGTGCTGGTCCTGCCAAGCCGGGCACAGGCAGGAGTGCGTGGGGCACAGGGCTCAGCCTCACACGTGCAGTCCCACATCCACCCTGGCAGGATAAGTCCCGGGCTTGCAGCTCCTCCCAGTATGGCAGAGCACCCCATATAGCAAAGAGCACCCAGTATGGCAGAGCTCCCAGTATAGCAGAGCATCCCGTATAGCAAAACACCCAGTATGGCAGAGCACCCTCCTCACGCCAGTGACCCCCACCCAGCCAGGGGACAGACCGTCCCCCCAGGAGCAACACGGGGTCCCCTGCCCACCCCCTGGCCGCAGCAGCACCCGGTCCCCCCGGGCACCCAGCACCCCCATCCCGCAGCTGGGGGCACCCCATGCGTGGGTGCATCCCCACCCGCTCCCGTGCCCAGCAGCCCGCAGCAGGCAGGGCGGTGGGAAGCTGAGCTCCAGCAGCCCCCGGGATCTCTTCCCTTCCCTGCAGCAAGGAACTGCACGGGTACCTGCCTCCCCCCTTGCCTCTTGCATCTCTTCCCAACCAAAGCGCCATTCCAATCCATCCGGGAAAAGGTTTTCCCCCCCCCGCTGCTGTTTTTCCCAGGCGTGGCAGCAGCGGCTCAGCACCCTCTCAGACACGTGTGGGTGGGAGCGTCGAGCAGGGCCCCCCTCGGCTCCCGCCCGGAGAGCGGAGCTGATGCCATCCCCATGGCAAAGCGCTGGGCTAGAGCGGGGAAGATGGGGCCGAGAGAGGAGACAGCGAGGGGGCTTCATCCCCCTTCTGATGCTCAGAGCTTGGTGTTGGCAGCGCTCAGCGCCCGCGTGGGGCTGCAGAGGGGGTGAGACCCATGGCACCCCCATGCCCCATCCCCCAGGCATCGCTGCTGGGATCCCTCGGGGCCAAGCCCTGCATCACCCCGGCTGGGTGCAGAGCCCCGCTTTGCCCCCCACGATGTGCCGGGGATGGCCGGGTCTGGCTCTGTCCCCCCATGGGACTCCCCCGCACACATTGCTACGGGGCCTCGGTTGCTTCTGCGCAATTAATGAGCTTTAATTGCCTGTAAACACATCCCCCAGCAGCGCCGGAGCTGCCATGGGAAGTCACCGGAGTCAGGAAAACGGAATGGGGAATGGGAATCGTAGCAACTGTTGCTACGGCTGGACCAGCCATCCCAAAATGTGGCCGTGGCCGAGCATGCCTGGCAGCATCGCCCACGCGGGGGGCACAGGGATCCCAGTGCCGGCCGCATCCCCCTGCCCTGGGTGCCACCAGCACCACTGTGCTGAGGCGTGCAGGGCTCAGGCAGCCCCCCAAGACCCCCCACGCCAGGACGTGGCTGCATTGGGGGTCCCATGGAGGGGTTGCTGGGGCGGGGGGAGGTGGGGAGGGGTCCCTGCCCTCCCCCTCCACCTGCCCCCTGGGCTGGCCGTGCCCGCACCTACGTGGCATTAATGAAGTTTGCAAAGGTCAGGGCTCCGGGTGCTGGGAGGCAGGGTCTGGAAATGCTATTTTCTAGCTCAGTGCCCTGTAACTCTCCCTGATGCCTGGGCTTAAATAAAACAAACAGCGAATTTTAATCACTCCCGCACGCCGCTGCCAGGCACTGCTCCCAGTGCCCGGGATGTTTCGCTGCTCCCACCGGGACACAGGGCAGGGTGGCGGGGGGAGCACCCAGGGGTGCCCCGCAATGAATCATAGAATCACTTTGGTTGGAAAAGCCCTTTAAGATCATCGAGTCCAACCTTTAACCTAACCCTGCCATCCCACCACTAAACCCTGGCCCTCAGCACCTCATCTGTCCTTCTTTTAAATCCCTCCAGGGATGGGGACTCGACCACCTCCCTGGGCAGCCCCTTCCAGAGCCTGACAGCCCTTTCGGTGAAGAAGTTTTTCCTAATGTCCAACCTAAACCTGCCCTGGCGCAACTTCAAACCATTCCCTCTTGTCCTATCATCTGTTATGAGGGAGCAGAGGCCGACCCCCCCCAGCTCCCCCCTCCTCTCAGGCAGTTGTAGGGAGCGATGAGGGCTCCCCTCAGCCTCCTCTGCTCCAGACTAAACACCCCCAGCTCCCCCAGCCGCTCCTCATAAGCGTTGTGTTCCAGACCCCTCCCCAGCTTGGTTGCTCTCCTCTGGACCTGTTCCAGCAAGGCAACATCTTTCTTGGAGTGAAGGGCCCAAAACTGAACACAGGATTCGAGGTGCGGCCTCACCAGCACCGAGTACAGGGGCACGATCACTTCCCTACTCCTGCTGGCCACGCTATTCCTGACACAAGCCAGGATGCCATTGGCCTTCTTGGCCACCTGGGCACACTGCTGGCTCATATTCAGCCGGCTGTCAACCAGCACCCCCAGGTCTTTTTCCACCAGGCAGCTTTCCAGCCGCTCTTCCCCAAGCCTGTAGCGCTGCATGGGGTTGTTGTGACCAAAGTGCAGGACCCGGCACTTGGCCTTGTTGAACCTCATCCAGTTGGCCTCAGCCCATGGATCCAGCCTGGCCAGGTCCCTCTGCAGAGCCCTCCTCCCCTCGAGCAGATCCACACTACCACCCAGTTTGGTGTCATCTGCAAATTTACTGAGGGCACACTCAATCCCCTCATTCAGGTCATTGATAAAGATATTAAACAAGACCGGCCCTAAAACTGAGCCCTGGGGGACACCGCTTGTGACCGGCCACCAACTGGATTTAGCTCCATTCCCCACGACTCTCTGGGCTCGGCCACCCAGCCAGTTTTTAACCCAGCGAAGAGCACACCCATCTAGGCCATGAACCGCCAGCTTCTCCAGGAGAACGCTATGGGAGACTGTGTCGAAGGCTTTGCTGAAGTCCAGGTAGACACCATCCACAGCCTTTCCCTCGCCTACTGCTCCCGGGGGCCGTCCCCGCGATGGCACGGCGGCGTGGCCACTGTCACCCCCGTGTCCTGAGCGGGCACTGGTGGGGCAACGCGGGTGGGGTGCAGCCTCCGTCCCCCACTCACAGCTCAGCTGGCGACGGGAGAGGTCCCGAGGCGCCCAGACATGGCCACACGTGCGTGCATGCGCGTACGCGGGCGTGCTCACGCGCATCGGGGCACGCGGGCGCCTCTGCGGGTGGGTCCGTGCTCGCAAGCGCGGGCGTGTGAGTGCACACGCAGGTGTGTGACCGTGCCTCTGTGCATCCAGAGAGGCGTGTGCACACAGGCGTGTATACCTGCACGTATGTGCACGCCTGCGTGTGCGTGCACGAGCGCGTGTGCATGGGTAGAACCCCGCGCTCACGCGCAGAAGCACCCGCCCCAGGCGCGCCGACGGATGCACGCAGGTGTGTGTGTGCGTGCAGGTGTGTTTGCACACGTGTGTGTGTTTGCATGCAGGTGTGTTGTGTGTGTGTGCATGCAGGTGTGTTTGCACACGCATGTGTGTGTGCACGCAGGTGTGTTTGCACAAGCATGTGTGTGCATGCAGATGTGTTTGCACACGCGTGTGTTTGCACACATACGTGTGTGTGCACGTACGTGCAGGTGTGTTTGCACACGTGTGTGGGTTTGCACGCAGGTGTGTTTGCACACACACGTGTGTGCATGTATGTGCAGGTGTGTTTGCACACTTGCATGTGTGTGTGCACATGCAGGTGTGTTTTCACATGGACGTGCGTGTGTGTGCGCGCAGGTGTGTTTGCACACGTGCGTGTGTGTGCACGCAGGTATGTTTGCAGACGTGCGTGTGTGTGCACGCAGGTGTGTTTGCACACGCCTCTGTGTGTGTGTGTGTGTGTGTGTGCACGCGTGCGCCTCCTCGTACCGCGCTTTTGCAGCCGGTTTCCTGGTTTGGCGTGAGCCGGCGTGAGGGCCGGGGCTGGCGCGGGAGCAGCAGCAGCAGCAGCAGCCGGAGCCGCACGCGCCCGCGCCGGAGATCAGTTCCTGACACGAAGTTTTCTCTCCCTGCTAATTTTCTGATTAGCCCCTGTCGGATGCGTCGGCAGCAGCGCTCCGCGGAGCTTATTCCAAGGCGACGTAATCTTTCTAAGCAGCAAACAGGGGGCAGGGACGCCGTGCAGCTCCCCGCAGACGGAGCCGTGCGTCGGGAGGTAATAACTCTTCGGGGACTCGCAGCCGAGCGCTGACAAGCTGCCGGGAGGGCTGTGGAAATCCTTTCTGCGGATGAGCTGAGAGGATTCTCCTGCTATCCCCTAAAGCCTGCGTGTCACCCAGTCCAATAAAAGGCGTTATCGGGACAGTGGCGGTTTGTTCTGGCGTATCTCGGGCCTCCAGCCCAGCCCCAGTTGTGCGGGCTTTGCAGGAGAACGGGCGGCTTAGGGCACAGCGGGCCTGCCAGGGATGCTGCACCCCCTCTGGGTGCCCCCCCCCATGCAGAGGAGGATTTGGGGAGCGCGGCGGTGCCCGCTCTCCATCCTGCGCCTTCGCTGGCTGCAGCCACCCACCTCGTGGCACCCAGCCCCGCGGCACCCAGCCCTGCGCCCGTGGGTACCTCCTGCCCCGGGGGCGGCAGCAGCGCCCGGCACCCACCGCGCTGGATCCCAACACACCTGCCCGCTCTCCCGTCTGCCTTTGAGGGGGCACGAGGTGGAGGGCCGGGGAGTTTGGGGTGCTCAGAGCAGCTGGGTGCACCCAGCATCTTTGGTGTGCAGATGCCTCAGCCCCACCTGGGTCCATCCCCCAGCCAGGGGTGAGACTGGGTCACCCTGGGGGGGATCCTGCCAGCCGCAGGCGTGCTGGGCATGTGGGGAAAGCATCTGGCGTGGGGTGCAGCAAGGCTGTGCTGAGGGTGCCATGCCACAGAGAGCAGGACAGACCTCATGGTGCAGGAGGTCATCCTGGGGTGGCCCTGGCCACCCCGTCTTCCCTGGACCCCCCGGGAGCTGTGACCAGGGCATGACGGGGGGACAGTGCCCACACCGGGAGGGGACACCAGCCCTAAGCTAGCGGGGAGCTGCCCTGCTGCCGCCCCCAGGATTTGGGGGGCCCGGCCGTACACAGCACGGGCAGTGTGGGGGGGCAGCCACGCCTGCTCCGACCGGCTAATTTACTGTGCACTGTGCTAGCCAATAACTTTGAAATGATGGGGAGATTTGCAGCCAAACTCTCTCATAAAGAGATTTAGGAGGGTGACGAAGATAATTAAACATCCTTCCCCAAGTATTGACTTGCAGCTGAAAGGGGGAAAAATAACTACATTTTTCACAGTCCTTTTAAATCATCCTGATGCCCAGCTGGGGTGCTGGGCAAACAAGCCCTGGGCTGGCAGCCGTGAGGCTGCGGGCACCACAGTCCTGTCTACCAGGCTGGGAAGAGCGGAGTGGGGCGGCGGGGGTTTGGGCGGGGGGGCTGGCGCGGGGTCCTGGGCTGGCAGCGGGCAGCGCTGGGAGGGAGGGATGCTCCCGGGCGGGGCTGGGTGCCACCCCGCCGCTCTGAGCAGGAGGGAAAGGGGGGGGGGCGGGGGGGGGGGGCCGGGGCGCAGCCCGGGCCGGCAGCGGAGGCAAGTGGGGAGCAGGTTGCAACGAGGAGGTTTGGGGAGATGGGAGGCGGGGGGGCTTAAGGAGAGGCCTTTGAGGAGCACGGAGCTGCACGCCGGAGGAGCTGCAGCGTGCACGCATGTGCCTGCACACGTATGGAGCACGTTTGCACCACCCGCGTGCATGGGTGCGGGGGTGCTGAGCACCTGCGGGCTGCCCCAGGCCCCTGGCTGCGTGCACTGCTGCATGTGTCCAGGCACGTCACTGCTGTGCGGTTCTCCGTGTCAGTGACAGCCCCTGTGCCGCTCCCTGGGTGGCGGAGCTGGATGTCCCCGGGCATAGCGGGATCCCCCGGGCACGTTACTGCTCCCACGGCCGCGTCCACGCGTGAGCTCGCCCCCCGGGCACTGACGCGTTGCATGGACATGTGGGACGCACGTGGCTGGAGGAGCACCCTGGCATGAGCCCAGCGGTAGGAGGACACCGAGGAGTGGCCGAGGGGTGCACAGGTACTCAGGGGATATCACAACCCCCAAGGGACCTCCTGGCCCCTCTGCCGTGGGGCAGACCTGCCGTGGGACCTGCCTCCCTAGGCGCTGCGCCCCAGGGAGCACACCCCACGCCATGCCCCTCCACCAGCTTTCTTGAGGACAAAGCTGAGGCCAAAACTCACGGCATGGGTGAGGAGGGAACCCCCAACCCGCCGTGCCCGCTCTGCCAGCCCCTGGGAACGCGCCTGGCTGCCTTCCCCCCACCCACCTGGGCTTTCCCATCGGCGCCACGCGATTTTGCCCGTGTGGCTGCTCTGAACCCCCAGCCCTGCCTCTGCCCGAGGGGGATGGTGCTGCCCATCTCCCAGGGGGGAGCCCATGTCCCCACACTGAGGACTGGGGAGGCACCCGGCAGGGCTGGGTACCGCCGCTGTGCTGGATCCCAGCCTTCAAGGGGGTGTGGGGGGAGCGTGCCCCCCGACACACACACACTTCTCCCTGACACCAGAAGCTCCCAAAGTGCTGGAAAAACTCTGCTCCGAAGCATACAGGAGCTGCTGGGTGCAGGGTGCCAATGTCCCTGCCCTGTCCCCCTCTCGGGGAGGGCTCCGGGTGGCCAAGGAGGTCACTGTGGATGGGCTTGGCTTTCCAGACCCTGCCAGGAGCAGGAAAGATGCAACGGCAACACAGGGTAGGAGCAAGGAGGAAGAGGAGGGTTTGTAGGGCTTCATCCCATCCTCTGTTTAATGGCAAAATGTATGGGGGGGTGTCCCCCTCTCTGGGCTCCCCGGCACTGAGATGATCGTGCCCCCAGCATGCCCGCTGTCTTGGGCCCTTTAACTGGATCCGGTGCTCCCCAGTGTGCCCAGAGCCTGAAAGCGAGTGGCAAATCACCCCAAATTCTTCACTTCAAGCTGGCAAGACTGGGCTGCTCCCGGGGTGCCACAAACCAGCTCCGAGCTGAGGCGAAGTCACTGCCGGTGTAACCCTGGGAGGGGTGGGGGGGAGCAGCCAGCGCCCACCAGGCACTGGGGTGGGGGGCCCAGATCAGAAAGAGCCCCGGCCACCACCTCCACCTCTGTGGGCGAGTTGGTGGCACCGGTGTGGGGCCGGTGGCACTGGTGTGGAGCAGGGGGACGCACAGGCTGCCCCCCCCCGGAGCCATGGCCCTGCTCCTCTCCCTGTCCCTCGGCTTTGTCCCTTTCCCTGGCCTCTCCCTGGCCATGTCCCTGTCGCTGTCGTTGTCGTCCGTGGAGCACGCGTGACACCCAGTGGGCGAGCACCAGAATGCACACGCCGGGCGAGCGGCACAGCCGGTAACGGGGTCCCCCGGGCACGGTGGCCCCGGGTACGGTGGCCCTGGCCCGGGGATGTCACCGACGTGGGGGACGTGGCACTGCTGCTGGGGGTGGCGTGGCACTGCCCCAGGGACTCGCAGCTGGGTTTTAACTAGGTTGGGTTGGACTGGGCCCATGGCTGGGGGGTCCCTGCAGCTCCAGGGATCGGGGGTCCCTGCAACCCTGGGGCTTGGGGGTCTCACCAAGACCCTGGGGGTCCCTGAAGCCCAGGGGCTGGGGGGTCCCTGCAAGCCTGGGGCTCTCCCTGGGGTGTTTCATACCTTGCATCACTCCTGGGACAGGGTTTTGCTTTTCCCTGGTTTTCCTCCTTCTCTCTGCGTCCCTCAAAGGGGAGGCAGCCTGGCCAGAGCTGGCAGGACCCAATGTCTCTCAGGGGCGTAACACCTTCCTGCTCCCACCCTGGGACCATCTTCACCTCCCAGCCACCATCTCCTAATGCTCTGTGGCAGCTTCAACCCTTCCCAACTGCTCTGGTTGGGTTTCTCCAGGCCGGAAAACTCTCAGCCCATCTTTAGCTTTTCCTCCTAACTCTTGTTCATTCCCCAGGAGATAAACCCTGGTGGAACGAGGATCTGAGGGGAGCCAGCGCTGAAGTTCACATAAAGCCATAGCACAGCCATTTTCCATAGCAAAAACATTTTTCATTTCAATTTACAAAGCCTTTCAAAGCTGCTTCTCGGAGGAGCAGGAGCCGGCGCTGCAGTGGGGATTGGATGCTCTTCTCCAGCTCTGGAGAGGCTGGAAGCTCGTCCTGCTGAGGCACGCCAGCTCGTTAAAGGAGCTGTGAACACCCACACGCACAGCCCTGCAAGCCCTCTCCTGGCACAGAAATCCCTCATCCCGGCTCTACAGTCTGTAAGACACTCAGAGAGTTTAGAAATTTGACCTGGAGAATGAAAGGAGATGGAGGAAGGGAACGGAAAGTCCTTGTTTGGACACAGCCAGGATGGGAGCTGGGTGCTCTTCACTGTACCCTCACCAGGACCCCCCGCATGGACCAGGACCCCTCTGGAGAGGCCTGGGCTCACGGAGCTGGTGGCTGTGGGGCACGCAGGGGTGCCTTGGGGGCTGCTGGCTTGATGGTCCCCGGTGTTCGTCCCCCCCTGCCTGTGCACAGTGACAAAGCATGGATGGAGAGGCCCAGCAGCAGCTGGACCCATCCCAGTAGCACCCTGGGATAGCATCCCAGAGACGGGACAGCCTTGGGAAGGGCAAGCCTCTCTCCCCACCGTGTATTTCTCCCTTGCAAAGACACAGCTGTGGAGCGCCGCTATGCTGTCAGCCCAGGGAATGTAACCCCGTGGAACCGCGGGCTGCCGGAGCCCCATGGCTAATGAAAGCCAGCGTCCAGCTAAACGAGGCACGACGAGCCACCAGCAGCTGCTGGGAGCTGTAGGACAGTGGGGTTGCCCCGCAAACCCCAGGGTGCAGGTTCAGCCAGCCCCAACAGCAGGGCCTGGAAGGTGCCGTGCGACGGGGATGCTCCCTGCTAACAGATCCCCATGCAAAAGGAGCCCATGAAGTTCATCTTCCTTGGGTTCAGGTCCTGCTAGGGTGGCAGCTCTGATGCCTCCAAGGAAGCATCCCTCGTTTCCACCCTCCCCGCTGCTGAGCTCCTGCCGCTTCCCTCGCCGAGGATGGGAAAGATGGGGCCGTCATACCTCGGGGACACCACACAGAACGGCGTCACGTCGCTCCTGAGAGAGCCACCGCCTAGCTGGGAACCCAAGGTGGCCCCAGCCACGGGACAGCTGATATTCAGTGCTCATGAAGAGAAGTTAAACAAGATGGGGCATTAATGTGTTGCTTTACATTTCATAGAATCCTAGAATCCCAGGTTGGAAGGGACCTCAAGGGTCATCTGGTCCAACCTTTCTAGGTAAGAGCAGTCTAGACAAGTCTAATCTTGCTACAGTCACCTTCAGCTCTCTACTTTGGGGTGTGCCAGCTCCCAGCAGCAGCTTCCAGACCCAGACCCCGGGTCCAAAAGAGCCAAGGGCAGTGGTAAGCAGGGTTGGTTTGAGCCCTGAGTGCTTGCAAGGGCAAACGGGTTATGGGAACCCATCTCAGCTCAGCAGGTGCCTGGCAGGGGCTATGTGAGGGTGACCAGAGAGCTTTTGGGTGGCTGCACTGTTGTCCAGCTTGAACACTGACCCCAAGGGCTGCTTTGGAAGAGGAGAAAGCACTTTCTGCTCAACTTTCCAGCCTGACCCACTGGGCAGGGAAATGCTCCCATCCTTCAGGTGCAGAAAGAAACGTGGCCAGGTAGTGCCGGTTCCTGCTTCAGTGATGCTGGGCAAGTGGTCCGCTCCTGCCCACCCAGCTGGTCCCAGGACTGCGTGTCCTCCCTTCCTTCACCCCCTGGATGCCCTTCGGAGCCAAAAAGCCCCCAGGCTGGGGTCCCACCTTTCCCCACGCACCCACGCGTGGGCTCCACAGGCTGTACTTGGCTCTTGCGGGGGCTGGAGTGGCTGCAGGCGCTTGCACGGGGACACGCAGGCGTGCACATGCTCACACACACCCCCCGTGCATCCCAGGGGACACTACAACAAGGGCGTTAGACGACTCTAGACCATAAATCCAGCTGGCCTCGCTTGCTCCCTGCTCCACAGCCCCAAGGTCACCCCAAGGTCTTTCCTCTGCATCGTCCCCGACTCGGGATCTGCCGTTCCCCCTCCGCTGCAGCAGGTCTTTAACTGAGCGTGGCGCTTGGCAGCTCTGCCTCGCCGGCAGACGGCCACGGCTCCCAGGAGCAACCTGAGCCCTGAAACACGCAGCTCAGGGATGAGCGGCTCTGTGCGGAGGAGAGGTTGCCCAGCCCACTAGCGTGGGCAGCCTTCCTCCCCCCCAGCAAGCCCCTCTGAGCGGCTGTAGCTCTCCAGCTTTCTCCCTGCCCTCCCTTCCAGGAGTTTGTGCCCATGCCTTGATGCCCAGCTGGTCTCAAGTGGGGTACCCCAGGGTCAGTATTGGGGCCATGTTCCCCATCCTCATAGGAGGGTCGGAGGCTAAGCTAGGGGGAAGGGGTGCGCAGTGAAAGGCAGAGCCTCGCTCCCAGTGGACCCTCAGAAACTCAAAATTTGGGTCAGCAGCTACCTCTTGGACATCAAGACAGACCAGACGCATAACCTTGGGTTTCACCCAGGCAGGGGACCGCGGGGCAAAGCAGGGTCCCAGCGAAAAGGACCTGGGATGAGGTCCCAGAAAAGGTCCCTGAACAAAAGAGGCAAGCTGCCTCCCCGGAGCATGGCCAGCAGCCTGAGGGAAGGGATTGTCCCCTCTGCACAGCACCAGAAGAGCCCAGAGCTGGGTGCTGTGCCCAGACTGGCCCCCCAGTTCAGGGAGAAGCGGAGGAGCTGGAGGGGGACCAGCAGATGCTGCTGGCAGGGCTGGGGCCTGGGGGCTACAAGAAGGGTGGGTTGGGATCCACCAGCATCAGCAGCTGCCTGCAGGGCCAAGGCACAGGCGACAAAGCCACGCTCTCTCGGTAGGGCACAAGATGCCACAAAGGACAACAGACCTTACCTGCAGCTCCAGGTTGCACAGTAGGAATTATTTTAATTTTTTTTGGCCCCCGGGGAGGTGGAGCAAGCCCATCCCTTGGGACACAGCTGCGTAAAGCCATGGGTGACCTTGCCCTGTGCCACTGGTGTTTCTGCTCCAGGCGGGAGGGTGGAGGAGAGACCCCCAGGTGTCCCTCCCCACCAGCATCACTGCGAACCCAGCCCAGGGGTCCCTCCCCACCTGCAAATTCTTTTCCCTTCCCCACGCCAGGAGTCCGCTCCACAGCCCCAGGACACCTTGACAGCCACGGTCCCGTGCACTGGACCACAGCCCCATCCCAGGCAGGCCAGGTTGCTGGCCCGCATCCTTCCAACGCTGACTTCTGCCGCGATGCTGGGCGGCCGGCCGCGCTCCTGGCCAGGGAATCGCGACCCCAGCAGTGAGCCGGTGCTGCAAAGTCGGCACAGAGATTGCCAGCGTGCCAGCGAGGGGAGAGCGGGGCCGGCGGGGCCGGGGGGCTCGGGGAGCCAGGGGCAGCTCTGCCCTGAAAGCCAAGCCACCTGCATGCTGCTACCTGCTGAATAATAGAGGAGCTGACAGCCAGCCGGAGAGAAATGTGATCCTGGTTAGCCAGCCGAGGAAGACATCTGAGCTCCCAGCAGCTGCGATAGCAACTGCGGGGAAGGAGCCTTCCTCCCCGCTGCTCTGCGCCGCACAGCGCGGCCGGGGTGGCTGGAGATCTCTGCCCGTCCCACTGCGCCTGGTGCTCACGCCGGGGGCACGGGCTCCGGGCTCGGAGGATGATGTGAGCTGCAGCAGGCACCCAGCAAGGCAGAGCTCAAGGGCAGAGCCGGCTTTCCCCGGGAGGTGAGGCAGAAGGAGCCTGCCTGCAGCCAGCGCCCGCGCCCGGGGTCTGGCAGCTCAGCCCCATGTCCAGAGGAGGGGAGATGGTTTATATCCCAGATGACTCCGACTTCAGCTCCTTCAGGGATCAGTGCGAGAGCCTGGAGGGCTGGCACTGCCGCTATAACAAGGCTGGCGTGACCGTGTGGAGTCAGGGCCAGGAGGAAAGCTGCACCGTGCAGAAAATCAAGGTAAGCAGATGCCGGCGGCTGCGGGACCACCAGCCCTTCCTTGCCCCGCTACCCCTGTGGGTCCCTGGGGTGCTGGTCCATCCTGGAGGTGCACAGCACCCTGGCCCAGCCTGCCTGGGGGTGTTCCTGCTCCGAACGCTGGCAGGGTTATTCCCCAAGAGGTGCTTCCCCAGCTGGCAAGCTGCTCCACCAGCCCTCGCCAGCCCTGTGGCTTCAGCCTTTTGACCTGCCGGGATGCCCGCCGCAGCGCCCTGCCGCGCACGCACGCGTGTGGGCTCACGTTGCGGCTGCCCTTGAGCCAGACACAGGCGGGAAGGCCCTGGGATCGATTACGTTCTGGAGATGCCCTTGCTGGGAGCCCCTGGGCATCAGGCAGGCTGGCGGGATGCCTCCTGGGAGCATCTCCCTCGGCCACGCCACCCTGGGGCACATCGCCTCCCCTCCTGCCCAGGGTGAGCGTCCCGGAGAGTTTAAGAGCCCCCGTCTGCTGTCTCAGGAGGTTTGTTGCTTGCCAGGGAGCGGATCTGGGATGCTATGGAGGGACTAATGAGGCTCAACCATCCCTCAGGCTGTTACACCTTGTGGCAAGGGCAGTTACGGGGTGCTGGGGGCAAGGGGCATAGCAGCCCCCATCACGGGGTGAGCCCTGGTGGGCCAACGCTTGGCTTTGCGGCTGGTGTCGCAGGCTTTTCTGGCCACCAAGGCTCAGGACTGCTGGGCAGCGATGGGATCCACCCGAGCAAGCAGAGCCAGAGCATCTGACCAACAGGCTGGCCCACCGGGGAAGAAGGGCTTGCACCTAGGAGGGTTGGGGAAGGGTTACGATGACCTGAAGAGCAGGAGAGGTGCGGGGAGGTGGCGAGGAGGTGCCCTACGCTGGGGGAGGCTCTTGCACCGCTCTCCTGAACACAGAATAACCGGCAGTCGGTCTTGGCTGCCTGCACCCCAGCCCGTACAGCCGAGGAGACACCAGGAGGAGCTGGGCACATACTGGCTGCGATGCTGCCATGGGTGGAGGCCCTTCAGGGCCAAGGTGAGGAGGAGGAGCAGCACCCTCTGCGGCGGTGTAGCTGCACTACACGCCGCCTTGCTGTGGTGAGCCAGGGAAGAGCCACTGGGCTAGGATCAGGGAGCACTTAAGCTGGCTGGGCACGCACAAGTCTACAGGACCAAGCAGGATGCACCCAGGGGTGTTGAGGGGGTTGGCCAAAGTCTCTTTGAAAAGTCCCGGTGACTGCAGGAGGTCCCTGATAACCAGGAAGAGGCAAACGTCCCATCCGTCTTCCAGAAGGGCAAGGAGGATGCTCCAGGGCACTACGGGCTGCTGTGTCACCTTCGTCCCTGGGAAGGTGATGGAGAACATCCTCCTGGAAGCCATGTCCTGAAGGACAAGGGCAGTGGGAACAGCAGCAGGGACCTTCCCAGGGCAAATCATGCTTGACCAGCCTGGTCGCAGCCAGCAACGAGAGGACTGGCTGTGTGGGCATGGGGAGAATGGTGAAAGCTGCGTACCTTGACTTTAGCAAAGCCTCGGACAGGGTTTCCCACAGGCTCCTCATCACCAGACTGGTGAGATCTGGACCGGAGAAGGGGATGATGAGGTGGGTGGAAAACCAGCTCACCACCAGGCTCGTGGCATGGTGGACAGCAGTGCAGGGTCCAGATGCTGGCCGGTTGCTGGGTCCCAGCCTGTAACTAGGATGATGGGATCGAGTGATCCCTCTCAGCGAGTCTGCAGGCAGCACTGGAGCGTGGGGAGCATCTGAAGCGCTGGAGGCACGGCTGCTGCTCAGCATGATGGGGACAGGCTGGAGGGATGGGCTGGAGGAACCTTGTGAGGTCCAGCCAAGTTCAGACAAGCAGAGGCTGGCAGAGGGAATGCAGCTATATCCCCCTCTGCCCCACCAAGCCCCATAGAGAGGAGACCCCAGGTGGGTTCAGGGGGGGCTGAGCACCATCGCCCAGCCTGGTTCACTGCAAGCAACACCTCCTCGATGCGGTTATTCCCTGCTCTGGAAGGGGCCTGGGCATGGTTAGCGCTGCCCAGGGACCCTTCCCAAAATGTGGGGTGGAGGGTGCCACCCGGTCTGTGCAGGAGAGCTGAGATGCGTAGGTTGGGACCATGGGGTCAGAAGAGCCCCGGTCTTCCCATTAATGCAGGCGTAACCTGGGCAGTCCCCAGGCAGTTGGAGCTTTGGGTTTTTTCCCACCTGAATTCACCACGGATGGTCTGGTTTTGAGGTCTGTGCTTTCCCCATCCCCGCTGACCACCTGTAGCACCCGGAGTGGCTGTTGCACAGCCTCTGATCATCCGTGGCTGGAGAGGGGTGCTGGACAGGCTTTAGTGGGGGATTTTGGGGGTGCAAGACTGCAATGGTCCCACTGTGATAACTGGAGCTTCCAGGAGCCCAGGAGGACCATGAGCTCCGGCTGGAGGCATCCTTGGCCCCACGGCAGCAGCACCTCCAGACCCAGCTGGGAGGGGGTGGCTGGGGAGGGGGAGCAGGAGGAGGGGGCTGGGTGCCCCCACGCTCTCCTCCACGGTGCCCCGGGGAGTGCAGCACATCTCCAAGCCTGTCCTGGGCACCAGTCCAGCACACCAGGCAGGAACCATCATCCAGGCCATCGGGGAAAGCTTGCCTGAGATTGATGGGACCTGCCACGTTCAAAGGGGCCATCTCCAATTACACGGCACTGCTGAACACCTCATCAAAGATGCAAGGCCTCTAACGAGGAGCAGATGACATCTCCTTCCTCCCAGCATTGAGAGGAGCAGGGTGGCCGGCTTCATCAATAATGCACTCTCTGGCGCGGTCGGGCAGCTCCACGGCTCCGGTTACAGCCGGGGCCCCACCAACCGCCCTGGGCTGGACCCCGCACCCGAGAGCATCGTGGCAGGAGCATCTCTTTGTTTGCCCTGCAGGAACATGGGGTGAGGGCACAGGGCTGGGCTTGGGGTACCCAGCCACCAAAGCCTGGGCCGCCAGGCAGCTCCGTCGGAGGGCAGAGAGTCCTCCTACCCCCGCTGCCCTCCTGCCCTCCAGGCTCTGCCTGGGCTGTCCCGAAGCAGGGACGTGCCCTGCACCACGTGTGCAGAGCATCCTCCACGGCACACGGGCACGTGGCTTTATAGCAGCACGGGGGCACGCTGCCGGCCCCAGGAACAACCTAAAGTCCTCGTCCCCAGAGTGGCATGGCTCTGTGCTGGGGGGGGTGGGTGCTGCCCCTGTTGCCCATGTCCCCACAGACGCGCATCTCCTGCAAGGACGTCCCTGCCGAGACGCTCTACGACGTCCTGCACGACACCTGCTACCGCAAGAAATGGGACTCGAACATGATCGAGACCTACGACATCGGGCGCCTGACCGTTAACGCTGACGTGGGATACTACTCCTGTGAGTAGCCCCCAGCCCCTGGGGACCCCCATCGCTCCCCTCCCTGACCCCGGCAGCCCCGTGCGTGGGGCCATGGGGGCAATGGGTTGGGGTGTAACAGGGTCTGCCCACAGGGAAATGCCCGAGCCCCCTGAAGAACCGGGATTTCGTCACCCTGCGCTCCTGGCTGCCCCTGGGCAATGACTACATGATCATCAACTACAGCGTCAAGCACCCGGTGAGCCCCCGGCCAGCCCCAGCCCTGGCCCGGGTGCTGGCCCCATGGGGCAGAGCTGGGCAGCGGCTCGGGCAGGCTCTGAGCTGGACAGCATCTCTCTGCAGAAATACCCACCCCGGAAGGATTTTGTGAGGGCCGTGTCCCTGCAGACGGGTTACCTGATCAAGGCGAATGGTGCCGGAGCCTGCGTCCTCTATTATCTCACCCAGGTGGACCCTCGGGGTGAGTGCCAGCAGGAGGGGAGGGCGCAGCAAGCCCCCTCGGGGATGGGTCCCAGGGTACCCCCAGAGCTCACCCACCATGGCTCTCCATCACCCAGAGGTCCAAAGAGCACTGGGAAGTGGGGACACCCCAGAGAAGAAGGGGGTCCCCTCCCAGGGCACAGTGTGCCATCAGCCCGGGGGGGGGGGGCTTGCTACGGGCTCCTGATGCCTCCGCTGGGGCTAACGGGGCTTTGGGCTCTTGCAGGGTCGCTGCCAAAGTGGGTGGTGAACCGCGTCTCCCAGTTTGTGGCACCAAAGGTAAGAAGGGCGCGTGGGATGCACAAGGCATCAGGGATGAGCCGCCCCAAAGTAGCCCCTGAGGTAGGGGCAGGATGGGTGCTGGGTGACTCGGGGCTCACAGAACGGGTGCTGGGTGACCTGGGGCTCTCAGGACGGGTGCTGGGTGACCCGGGGCTCACAGAACGAGTGCTGGGTGACCTGGGGCTCTCAGGAAGGTGCCTGGGTGACCCGGGGCTCACAGAAAGGGTGCTGGGTGACCTGGGGCTCTCAGGACGGGTGCTGGGTGACCCGGGGCTCACAGAAAGGGTGCTGGGTGACCTGGGGCTCTCAGGACGGGTGCTGGGTGACCCGGGGCTCACAGAAAGGGTGCTGGGTGACCTGGGGCTCTCAGGACAGGCACTGGGTGACCTGGGGCTCTCAGGACGGGTGCTGGGTGACCCGGGGCTCACAGGATGGGTGCTGGGTGACCTGGGGCTCTCAGGACGGGTGCTGGGTGACCCGGGGATCTCAGGATGGGTGCTGGAGCTGTGTGGTCCAAGCCAGGCCCCCATCCCCTCCCAGCACCCCCAAAAAGCAAGCAACGGGGGAGCTGGGAGCTGTGCCCACAGACGGGGGCGGCTCCATCCCCACCGGGGACTTGGGGCACCATGACAGGCTGGCCCCACTCTGCCCACAGGCGATGAAGAAGATCTACAAGGCTGGGCTGAAGTACCCGGAGTGGAAACGCAAGCACGACCCCGGATACAAGCCCTGGGTGTACCCGGAGCAGAACACGCTGCCCAGCGTCAGCCTGGCCGAGCTCTCGGTGCAGCATGCCGACTCGCTGGAGAACATCGACGAGACGGGGCTGCCCGAGGACCACCTGAGCACCAGTGACCATGAGGCCTGAGCCCTCCTCACCGCAGCCCTCTGGCGGGGGGGACGCCCATCGTGACCGGCGCTTGGCAGCCGGGGGGCATGGGTGGGAATTTGGCCCCCTGCACCCCAATCGTCACGTCCGCTCTCCAACTCCTTCATCACAGAACACCCCGTACCCTAGCAGGGTAGGGTCCCAAGGAGAACCTGCAGCACGGGTGCTGGAAAGAGGGAGAACGGGCCCCCTGGTCCCCCCCTGCGCCCACGGTGGCCCATGGAGATATCCCCACGCAGGAGGTAGAGCTGGCAGTGGGAGCGGGTGCCCCAAGGAGAAGCTGGGCAGGGCAAGAGAGGGGGAACACTTCATGGGGTGGGTAGGAGCTTTCCTGGCACCAGGGCATCCCTTTGCCACCGTAAAACCTTCTGGGGGTGTCCCTCAAAGGTCCAGAGGTGGGGGGATCTGGGGGGGTCCTGCCCAGGCTCTGCAGCAGCACCGGGCTTGGCCTGACCCTCTCTGGCTCTGCCAGCCCCACAATCAGGCTGGACCCACCAGCCCCCCCCAAGGCTTTGTGTGACCACCCCCCCACTCAGGGAGCCCCCCAGGTCCTCTCCCAGGCATCAGGCTCACCTCTGCCAGCTGGCCCTAGCCCCGCTGGCCCTGGGGACCCCTCCCCAGGTGGTATTTGGGGGGGGGGAGGGGGCTTGTCCCAGCAGAGGGGTCTGTCCCCGCTCTCTCGGTGTTTGCCGCTGCTGTGGTTTCAGGCACAACAATAAAGGTGTCAGGGTGCGTGCGAGAGAGATTCAGGGGCGGCGAGGAAGCTGGTGTCGAGCCCACCCTGCGGCCGTCCGGGCGCTCGGTCCTGGGTCGGGCGGGAGGGGCTGGTCCAGCCGGGCAGCCCCAGCACCCATGGGTGAGGCTCAAGAGGGAGCGGGGTGACCGGCGGCGGGGCAGGAGAGGCGGACGCTGGGCTCCGCACACCCACACGCCCGCGGGTGAGCGTGGGTGGGCGTGGGGCAGCTTCCACCGGATAACGGGAAGTTCAGCTAGCCAGACACCGCTGGGGGGGTACGCTGACGAGCGCTGGATTTTCCATCTGCCCCCGCGCCCCGAGGCTGCCTGCGGCTGGTCCCCCCCTTCAGCCGCCCCGCTGGGTCACGGATGTCCCCCGTGCTGCTCCAAGGGGACATTACACACACGTGTCCTGCTGCAGAGGGTGCTGGGGAGGGGACTGGAGGGCCTGGCCATGGGGGCAGCTGGCTCCCACGCTTTGCAGCTGGGCTGGCCGCAGAAGCGGAGCAGGGGCGAGAAGCCGCCCCTGCAGGGAAAATGCGGCAAAGCCAAGGGCAGGAGATATGCAGCCGGGGTGCAAAGACACAGCCCAGCCCCAAACTGCCCCCAGAACACTTTGCAATAGTGGTGGGCAGGGAACCAGGGCCAGAGCAAGGGGGAGAAGCCCCCCTGGGTGTTGCCCTGATGGGGCAGAGCCCACGGGCCCCCCAAGCCCGCAGGGTGCTGGGGTGAAGACCACCCCGGCGCTGCAGGAAGCAGCCGCATCTCCCCTCATTCCCCGGATGTTTCTCTGCAGCAGCCGGGCTGCAGCTCTGCTGCGGGGATATTTTTAGCCAGCCCAAAGCGAGGAGCCAGCGGGGAGTCCCCCGCTCCCCAGCCAGGCTGTGCCAGGGTGGGTGACATCTCAGCCCAGGATGCTGCCCAAAAAGGGCTGGGACGGCGGTGGCATGGGGTGCACGGGGGGGACAAGGGCTGCTGGGGTGGCAGGGACACTGCTCCACGTCCAGCACCGGGCTGTAGCAGAGCTCCCGGTCCCCAGCGTCACCCTGGCCAAGGAGCGGGGTGAAGCCTGTGGGGCCGGGGGGTGCCCCGGAGCCCAGGGGGTGCCCTGGAGCCCATGGGGTGTCAGGAGCCCCGGTGTGGTGAGTTCTTGCCGCATGATGTGCCGCTGCTGGGCTCCCTGTGGCACAAACAGAAAGGGGCCAGGCGCATTCCCAGGGCCTGAGCGAGGGAGGGGGCAGGCAGGGTTGGGGGGCACCGGGAGGCCCCGGGTGCCCTCGCTGGGATGCTGGGGGAGCGGGTGCAGACACGCGGGGGCTGCAGCCCCTCACGAGAGCCCAGCGGGACAGCTTTTCCTGCCTGGCCTGGAGCGGAGCGGAGCCACCCCGCAGCGCAGAGATTGGAAAGGAAACGGGAAGCCGCTGCTGGACCCGAGATTAGCCCGGAGGCGGTGATATCAGCCGGCACCCCGACGGATGGGGGCCAGGGGCAGCATGGCGTGGGCCCCCCTCCTGCCTGCACACAACCCCGCAGCCCACTCCAGTGCCCCCAGCGACAAACATGCCCCAGCTGGGGGACGATGTGACCCCACATCCTCGGGATCTCCTGCTTTGCATCTCCTGAGCTCATGGATAGGTCTTTGGGCAGCTCTCGACCCCACCACCCCAACGGAACCCTGAGGCCAGCAGGGACCCCCCCCAGCAGCCCAGCTTAGCTCAAAGCCTGGCCTTCAGCAGGCATGGAGAGGTCCAGCAGCTTCCCCCTCCCCACTCCTCCACCAAGCCCTCCCGGGGGCTCAGCTTTCTCCCATGCCCTGGCGAACCCTCTGGGCTCAGTCCCAGCCCCACATTTCAAGCTGTCCAACATGGCATTTGCCCTCTAGGTATGAGCCCTGAGCATCCCTCACCCTGTCCTAGTCCCGAGAGGTGCTCCCACCATCACCGCATGCATCCCCCAGCACCATCCAGCATGGGTAGGGCTGAAGGCAGAGCAAAGGCTGGCCTGGGGTGCAGCGAATGGATGGATGGATGGATGGATGGATGGATGGATGGATGAAAGAACAGAAGGAGGGAAAGAGGCAAGGAAAAATTAACAGAGAGATGGATGGATGGATGGATGGATGCATGGGCAGGTGGATGGATGGATGGATGGGTGGATGGATGGTGGGTGGATGGATGGATGGATGGATGGACGGATGGATGGATGGATGGATGGGTGGTTGGGTGAGTGGATGGATGCATGGATGGGTGGATGGATGGACGGGTAGACAGGCAGTTGGACACATGGACTGTGAGGAACAGTGTCATCATGGGTGCTGCCCAGAAAGGGGAAGGACCGCACAGGCCAATGTGTCGGAAGAATCCAACTTTCGCTTTGATCTTCGCTTCCTCCAGCCCCTGCCAGCATCTTCACGAAGCCCAATCCCCCAGCCCAAGGGGTGTTTTCTGATCCTGCCCATCTGCCTCTTCGAGGGGCTGGGGCTCAGCAGAGGTGCTTGAGCAGGGGGTTCCCCCCTGCCAGGGGAACCAAGCCCCAATCCTGGCATTTAGGTGATTGGTGGGGGAGAAGGGAGCAGGGGATAAGGTTTTCTGCACCAAACTGGCCTGATGAACATGCGCTGTGGGGACAGGGCCCTTCTCTTGGTCACCCTGGGCCACCAGATGGACTGTGACTTGCCACTCTGTGGCTGACCCAGGCTGTCCCTTCCACCCTCAGCCAACATTTCCCTCCCCAGCAGCCCGCCGCTGGCCTCCCAGCACCACTCCCAGGGGCAGGTTATGCAGGGTCTATAGAGATGCTGCAGGGTGCCAAACAGCGGCAAGCCAGGATCTGGCCCCACGCAGGAACGTGCTTCGCTGGTGCTGATGCCTCCCACAGGGTGGGATGGAATCGATGGCACACCAGCTGCCACCAGCGCTACCGGCCCCTTTGCTCTGCCCCTCCAGCCGCCCACCCCGCAGACCTCAGCAACCTTCCCGTGAGCTGCGTTTTGCCAAACAGCTTCCTCTAAGAGGCAGAGGTGGGAGCCCGGAGGGCTGGCACGGTCCGCAGTGCAGGGCCAAGGGCTCTCCGTGCACCCCGTCTTCGCACCCCACCCACAGCCATCACCAGCCCCGGGGACGCGTCACCCCCCCACCGGAACAGCTGGTGGGGAAGGGGGGGGAAGGCGAAACCTGTGCCAAGCTCACACCGAGTTCTGCTTCTGCTTTGTAGGAGCAAGCCCACGATAAGGAGAAGCTGCCTTTCCACACCTCGCTGCACGCACAGAGACTTGTATGGGGCGGCCCCTCCACACCAGGGGCTCCCACCGCTCCCAGCCCCACGCAATGGCTTTCGGGGAGATCCTTGGGACAGGGAAGGACCAGCCGGAGTTGGAGCAAGGGGATCCCCAGGGAGCTGGACCCTCACAGGGCAGGGAGCCGTTATCAGCCTCGGCATCAGGAGCGGAGAAGGGCTGATGGGTGTTGTGAGATATCAGCCTCGGATATCCTCCATGTGCGAGGTTGGGCAACAGCAGAGCCGGACTAACTGCCAGCCCCACTGGGGCTCTTGCAAAAAAGCCATGCATTAAAGGCAGCCTGGGCAGCCCGTGGTGAAAGCACAGGCTCCTTGCAGGGGACAAACCCTTCCAGTATCCCCCTGCCACCCCAGACCCCGCTGACATCCTGCCCCTCGGCTCACTCCGCATCCCCCTCGTCCTGGGGCACTGGCAGTGGGATGGGGTGCTGCCCCCCAGCATCCCTGCAGCACAGGGGAGGTTTCCGTGTCCCCAACATTTCACCCAACCAGCCTCAGTGCCGGCCTACCCAGGTCCCCTCATCAGCAGGAACATTTTAGCCTCTTTTCTCCAATTTGGCAGCACCTTCCAGCACTTGCACCCAGTCCCAGGCCATGGTGAATAACGTGAACATCTCCCCTTGCCTGTGGCCAGAGGCAGAGGCAGAAGATGGAGCCGAAGGCACCTGAGAACTTCAAAGATCTCCCTCCGCAGCAGAGCCTCAGGGTGTGGGTCGCGGGGAAGCCTGGTCCCCCCCGTGGCGATGCACGTCCAAGGGCTCGTGGTGGGGAGCAGGACCCTTGTTGGGAGGAAGGAGATGGGGGGCGAGCGGAGGGGGCCGGGGGGCGGGGCAGGGGGCCAAGTGGGGGGCCGGGAAGGGGCAGGAGGGGAGGGTGGGACAGGGATGGGGACCGGAGGGTTGGCCCGGAGGAGGGACCGGCAGTGGGAGGCGCAGGCTGGGTGCTGCGAGGCGTCCGCAGCAGTTCCTGCAGGGCTGCCCCCCCCCTGAGCCCTGGCCCGGCGGGGACACCCTGGCATCACCCTGGAGCCCAGAGCGGGGCGGCCGTGGAGCCCGCAGCGGCGCTGCCACCCTGCTGCTCCGGCCCCGGGGGGCTGCGGACCGCACTGCGGGGCAAGAGGTGAGGGAGAACCCCGAGGGTGGGCAGGGAACGGATGGGACAGACTTGGGGACAAGGGGAGAAGGGCCAGGACCCGCGGCGGGCCATGCCCGCTTCCAGCCCGTTGCACCAGCTGGTCCGGGTGGGTTTGCAGGGACGGGGACGGTGTCCGCCCCCCCGTGCAGCCCCCGGCCCCAAAGGGCCGCTCCGCAGCCCGGCACGGCCCCGGCGCCCAGGGCCCGGGCTCGGGGAGGTCTCGGGAGCCGGCTCCCCACCTGCTGGAGCCCGGGGCAGGGCAGGCGTGGGGCAGAGCTGGCTGCAGATCCCTCGGGGCGATACGGGCACAAGAAAGGGGGAAATTGCCCCATTTCAGCACCCGGCCGCTGGGCAGAAGTGGGCACAGCGCTTTAACCCCGTGGCGGAGACACCCAGCCCGCACCAGTACAGGACATCACCACCCCCCCCCCGCCCAGCCCTTCGAGTAGGTCCTACCCTTCCCGCTGCCATGTCCCCGTCCGCTGCTCCCCCAGCTCCTGCCACGACCCCCCCACCAGCCTGGCCCGCGCTGCCCCACGCCGCTCCCGGATCCCCGGCCTGCGCAGGCAGCGGTGGGGAGCGGGCAGCTGCCTGCGCGGGGGCTGGCGGAGCGGGGACCCCGGCTGCCCCTCGGCGGGACGCGGCTCCCGCGGGAGGGGGCAGGGGATGCGTGGGAGCGCGCAGGCAGCAGGAAGGAAGCCTGCGCCGAACAATAGAGGGAAATGGAGGAACTGGAAAAAGACCCAGTGGCAGCCCCGTCAGCACAGCTGGTTTAGCGCGGAGCGGCGTGATTCATGGGAAAAAGGCCCTCAGCGCTCCGCAGAGCCCTCCCGGGGCTGCGCCAGCAAATCATTTGGGGATGGGGATCCCCTGCGGAGCGGGACCTGCCTGGTGGGCTCCGTGCCCAGCGCAAGCCCCGGGCTCTGGCCCCCCCCCCCCCCCGCCTTGAGCTGCGGGGCACGCAGGGGCCCATCCCGGCTGGGGTGGGGTGGGTGGGCGGCTGTCCCCCCGCCGCCGGCCCGTGAGTCACGCTGACCTCTCCCATGCCCTCGCCAGCAGCGAGAGAGAGAAATTATGGTCTGGTCCTTCCGGCCGCAGAGTCCTCCCCGAGCTGGCCGGCACAGGAGCTCATCCCCTGGGAGGGGCCCAGCTGCCCCCCCACCCCCCCCCGCCCCGTTATCCGCCCCGGGCAGCCCCCGCCACCGGGAACCCCCCCCCGGCTGCGCTCATTCGCCTCCCGCCCAGCCCCAGTCGCGGCAGAGCCCGGGATGCCCCAACGCCCAGCATCTGCTCGCCCACCCGCTCCCCCGTGAGCCCCCAGCCGCTCGGTTCCTGCCCGGGCTCGGGTCACGGCCTCGCCGCCAAAGCGGGGCCAGGATCCCGCGGTTCTGGGGAGGGGCGGAGAGGCTTGGGGCTGAGGAACAACAGGATGCCGGCTTCTTCAACGGGGAGGTGAGCAGCGCCAGGGACAGTGGTGAGGCAGGGGGACCTTCAGGAGCATCCTGCGCTCCCACCCACAGGATCCGTGTGCCCTTCATGGCAGCTGAACCCCCCTCTCCCTTCCTGCTGCCTCCTCACCCCCCTTCCCTCCTCCTTCCACAGATGATGGGCTGAGCCCCCATCCCAGAGGCACCCCAGGGCCATGAGCTCCCCGTGCAGTCCTGACACCGATATTGCGGACTGGCTGGCCACCATCCACTTGGAGAGGTACCGGGATGTCTTCAAGCAGCATGGGTACCACGTGGCCAGGGATGCCGCCTCGCTGGACGGCCACCACCTGCAGCAGATTGGCATCACCGCCACCGGGCACCGCAAAAGGATCCTGAACTTGGCGCAGCAGACACGGATGCTCGGTCAATCCCAAGGGGGACCTGCAGCAGGAGACACCTATCGCCGAGCCACTGAGGTCCCTGATACCCCCCAGGCGGGCGAGGATGCCATGAAAGCAGAGCCGGGAGGGGCTACTGACACCTTTGGGACGCAGCAGTGTGTCACTGCGCCCGCCCAGGCGTCGCCTCTAGAGAAGGACCCTGCTCCTCCCCTCCCAAAGCCAGTTCCCAAGCCCAGGACGGTTTTCCCTCGCTCAAAGCCGGAGCAGGGCTCAGCACCCACGCCGCTGGCACGCACCACAGTGCCGGCACCCAGCCCGGGCAGCGACAGGGCACCTGCAGCCTTTGTGGTACTGGAAGGATTTGTGCCAGGGGAGAGCTCCACAGATTTGGAGAGCCCAGAGCCTGGGCCAGCGCTGCCGGCTGGCCCAGGGGCAGCCGTAGCCATGGGCATGGGAGCATCCCGGCTGCGAGCACGGAGGAGCGCTCAGGAGGAGACACGACCCCCCCCAGCTCCAGATCATGGACAAGTCCTGGAGGCATCAGAGGAATCCTCCCCAGGGCCCCCCGGGGGGGGCCAGCACCCCCCCCCCGCGCCACCCGGCCAGGAGAGACCCCTCGCCGTGCCCCAGGGCATCCTTGCAGGTGGGCTCGGGGCAGGGCAGGTTGGAGATGGTGTCCAACGTCATCTACGAAGGACTCAAGCCCCTGTCAGCCTCCGCAGAGGACTCAGGAGGGGAGGATGGTCCCCAGGGCCAGGCTCTCGCTCGGCCCCCGGCTCTACCCCCGCAGCAGCTGACCCAGCCGGAGGATAAGCCTGAGTAAGCAGATGCTTTCCCTCACCCCAGGGAGCAAAGGAGGGGTGCAGAGCAGCCAGAGTTGAGGATCCAGAGACCCCCCACCCCCGGGACCCCATCCCCAGCCTGGCCCTGCCTGCCTACGGGTGCTGACAAAGCCCCTTTCGCTGCCCTCCCCGTGCCTTCCCCAGGCTCTGCATGGAACAGCCGGGATCCCTCTTTGCTGACAGGATGGCCATGGGCCCCCGGGTGGCTCATGCTGCTTCTGGCTGGGGGGAGAAGCTGCTGCCCCTCCTCTGCCCCCCAGGCAGCGGGGCTGGGGCTCCCCGTCACGGTGAGGGGGTGGCTGAGGGCTCTGGGGTTGGGTCACGCTGGGAGCAAGAGCGTACGATGTTAGAAGGGGAGAGCTGGGATGGGAAATGCCTGGCGGTCCCAGGAGACACAGCCCGGGCAGGTCCCAGGGTGGGGGGGGGGGGCTGGGAGCAGGCAGGGGATGCTGCACATCCTGGGGACCAAAGCCGGGCTCAGCCCCGCTCAGGCACAGCCTCCAGCCCATGTAAGCCAGGCAGGAAAAGAAGGTGGAAAAAACCCTACAGGCTCCCACCCCATCCCAGCCACAGCCACACTAACCCCTTTCCTGTTTTCCCTCTCCTGTTTTCCAGCAGTCCCAGCTGGCCCGCCGGGGGCTTGCCCCCCATCCTGCAGAGACCCACCGGCAAGCCAGGTGAGAGCCCCCTGGGCACTGGTGCGCAGCGGGGACCTCCCAGTGTCCCCAAGGAAGCGGGGGTGAGGGGGACACCAGCAGACCTTGTCTTCCCCCCAGCTCCTGCCTCGCTCAGGGACCAGGTTGGCCCCGCACGTGTTTGGGCTGGCATCTCTGTTGTGCCAGATGCCCGGGATGTTGGGGTGTGCTGGGGTGGGCTCGGGGGGCGGGGGGGGGGGATAGGGGTGTCCCCTTCCCAGTTTGGCAGTCCTGGCTGCAGCGGGCACCGCTGACTGCCTTTCCCCCACGTCTCTGCCCGCAGAGGTCGGCGAGCAGCCCGTCAGCCCCTACTGCGAGACCATCTTTGGGAACGTCACCCCATCCTGGGAGCAGAAGGTGAGAGGAGACTGTGGGGACGGTGGCTGTCCCCTGCCGTCCCTTAGCATCTCACCGGCTGCAGCTGGTGAGACCACGGTGAGACCTGGCAGCGCCCGGCTGAGCGCCGCTGCTGGGGTGGGGGGCAGAGGCTGAGCCCCCTGTGCAGCGGGGCCAGGCGGGGTGGGGAGGTCTGGGATGGGGGAGGGCAGAGGCAATGTGACCAATCTCTCCCCCCAGGGTGTTGGCGTCTCCTCTGATCAGAGCTACGAGGCAGTGTCTGAGCTGGACCTGGAGCGAGAAGCGTGCAGGTAGGCGCCACCTCCTCCAGGCTGCAGGGGCTGGGCTGGGCTCGGGGCCTGGGGTTTGCATGCCAGGGGGACAAGGGACACCCCTGGAGACAGCCTGAGAGGCGCTGGGGGCTTTTCCCCCACCCTAGAGCCGATGAGGAGCGTCTGGGATCAGGGCAGCAGTCTCAGGAAGAGCCGATGGACTCAGAGATGAGAAGGAGCCGTGCTGGTGGGTGGCCCTTGGGGGGACAGAGCTTGCCAACGGATGCTCTGGATGCACAGCTGGGGCAGTGCCGGTGACACTGGGCCCCCGCACCCCAGGCAGAGCCTGGATTTGGCTGCTGGGAGCAGGGAAACACCACGGGGGACAGGGATTGCTCAGAACTGGGATGGCTCCGAGCTCCAGATGAAGGGATACGTGACCTCCAGCATCATCAGATCAGCATTTGCTGATCTGTTGCACTGTGGTGGACAGGGAGATTGTGAGGGGCACCTTTAAAATACTTTTGAAATATACTTTCCATAACTTCTGATAGCATCTCAGAAAGAGGAAGGAAAGCTGCTCTTCCCATTTCGGACGGGGAGGGTTCCTTTTCCTGTGTTGCTTAGAGAGGAGGAGGTGATGCAGCTCTGTGTCCTTCAGCTCTGCCCGTGGCCTTGCCGGCCAGTGCATCCCCATGCCCCTGCTTTTCTGGCCCCAGTGTTGGTCGGTCCAGCCCATCCCCTGCTCCGGGTGTGGGACACACAGCAGCCAGGTGAGAGCCAGCATGGGCTGTGGGTGGGGAACTGCAAGTACCTGGGGATGGGAGTTTTGTAAACATAAACTCTAAAATCTGCCATGGAGCCTCTGAACCCACAGTTGGGTGCTGGCCTGTGGGTCGTGATCTCCCTCCAGTGGCCTGTAGGGTGCTGGGATCCAGAGCATCCCAAGGGCATCAGCACTTGGAGCCCTGGACCCACCAGGGACTTTGTAGCCTGGTCTTGCTGAGAAGAGACGGGATGCGACCATCAGCAGAGTGTCACAGGCTCGCAGGTTTTGTTCTCCCAGCCTGAGCACTAAGGTTGTTGGGGCGTGGGAAGCTGAGCAAGAGACAGAAAAGCCCTTGAAGACCTTTTGCCTTGTGCTCATGGACCCTGTCGGCCAGCTGCTCCAATGCTTTCCCCCCAGACCCCACCAGTCCGACCGCCATCCCCCAGGAGCAGAGCTATGGGCTCCTGCTCAGCCGCCGAGCCACTGCCAGCCAGCCCTGGCCCCTGCCTCTGTGGGACCTCCCCATCCTCCTCTTCAACACTGGTGTTTCTCCAGTTCAGCCGGTTCCTCACCATACTGACTGGCCCCTGGTCGTTGGGGACGACACGAGCATCTTAGCAGCCTGATCTGGTTCAAGATGTCCCTGCTCACTGCGGGGCGTTGGACTAGGTGGCCTCTAAAGGTCCTTCCAACCCAAAGCATTCTATGGTTCTGTTCTATCATCTCCCACAGGCTGCCAACCCACTCATTATGGGAAATATTTCCCAATCCCAAACTTCAGAGAGGCCCTCCCACCCCTTTGGCGCAATATCTTCCTCCTACCTGAGATACCTCCTCTTGCCCCATTCCGGGGGAGTTTTGTCTGGAATTGGGGTCTGGGCAGTGAGCGCCAGCGTTAGTGATGGGCAGAGCTGCCTTGGCCAGCAACGAGATATCCTCAGAAAAGAGGAATGCGAAATTCCCCTTAAAATGGGGGCTGGGTCTCTGAGGGTCCAGCGGGGCCTGGAGTACGGGGTGGGATTCGCCCGCTCTGACGCTGAGCACCTTCATCCAAGCTGGTGATGCTCAGCGCTCTGAAATGCTGGTGCGGGGGACGTCGTCTGCCCCACTCCAGACATCAGCCTCAGCGGAGAGGGACAGTGGCACAGCAGTGCCCGTGTCACCCCGTGGAGCTCAGGGGACTGGGTCAGGCATCGTGGTGAGGATGGTGGGACCCTGCCCTGGTTTGCATCGAGACCCGCGATGAGATGATCCTCGGGCAGATACCTACCCGGACTGCTTCTCCCCACGCCTCAGGGCATCTTCCCTGCAGGAAAAGAAACACTGGGAATGGTGCATCCTTGGCAGCTTCTTCCTTACCTCCCTACCTACCCCCAGGTGCCCACTCACAGGTTGATTGTCTGGCCCATGACCCCTAGCTGAAGTAACCAAGGTCCATCACCTGCTCCTTGCTCCCCTCACTATCGGCAGATCCCTTTCTTCCATCACCCATCCTCCATCCTCCACCAGCTTCCCCACATGAGTACTGCCGGGCTGAGACTGCCCCAACTTGGTGCACCTCAGGCATCACCCTCCAGGCTCAGCTGACCTGGAAATACCCTCTCCTCACCCTGCGGACTCATTTGGCCCAAAGTTTAGTGGTCTTCACTGCCTGACACCAGCTGAAAAGGGTCTTGCAGAGTTGGTCTTTGCAGACTTGTTGCTTGGAGGCTTCCTCCACCAAACCAAGGGCAGAGCCAGGAGCCGGCTTGGGTCTTGGCACACTCGTGGGAGAGACCCGTGGGCTTCCTGCTGGATGCCGCTTGTCCTCCAGCTCTTTGCGGCTTCAGTGGCTGTAAATCATTGCTCAGGAAGGGGCTGCCACAGATTTTTTTCCCCTTTTTCTCTTGCCCTGACTCATTCAGTCTCCCACTTGGCTCTGGCACTCAAGGCTGATGTCCACCTACAACATAGAGTCCTCCAGCCCACCCCGCTCCCTGGCCAGTCCCTCCTGGAGAAGCTGGACACCGGGGTGGGACCCCAGCCAGATGAATCGCCCTGCCAAAGGCTGTGTTACGCTCATTAAACAGCAATTTCCACTGTGCTCTGACCCTCCAAGCCGCCCACGGCCATCTCTTGTCTTTCTTGCAGACACTGGAGCCAAACAAGCCGTTTTCCCTCTCCACCCACCTCCTCAGCCCCATACACCATCCCACTTCTCCGGAGCCGACCCCTAGCCCAGGTGGCTCCAGGATAACATCCTCCCAGTCCAGGCTTCAGGTCTTGCTTCTGTCCCGCATCATTCAGGGACATCCTGAACATGGCCTCAGAAGAATCACAGAATCATTGAGGTTGGAAAAGACCTTTAAGATCATCAAGTCCAACCGTTGAGGTGCCTGTCTGGGGTCAAAGCACAGGTCCATGCACTGCCTTGGCTCCTACGATGAGGCAAGTGCCCAAAACCAGGTGTTTGGAGAGTTTATGATGAGGGGAGGTGTTTGGGGTCATTCCCCTGGTCCAAAAGCATGTCTAGCACGTGCACTTGAGCTGGAGGTGGTTTCTTCATATTCAGTACCCCCCAGTGGGTTTCTCCTCCATAAATTTCTCCTTCCACAACACCGCATGGCAAGGGGTCCCACAGGTTCAGCCACTTCTTTGCCGTGTGGTTCTGCACCTTGCTCCTGCTGGCTTTACCTGATGTCACCCAGCTGCTGTGACTGAAGCAGCGGTGGCCAGGAGATGCCCTCCTGCCCTCCTCACGCCGCTCATGACTTCAGAAATATGCCCCACTGGAGGTGCCCAGCTTGCCCAAGTGCTCCTCAGCCAGAAGCTGTGACGGTGCTTTGACCATCCTCGTTGCCTTTCTTGGAGCCTTTTCTTCATCCCGGCTCTGGATGCCACGAGTGACCCAGTGGCACGGGTGCTCTCCTGGTGCTGGGGTGTCCCAGCTGCCCTGACGCCCTTTCTGCCCATCCCTATTGCTGAGCTCCTGGGACCATCCGACATTTTCCAGCACATTTCCCTTTTGGGGAGAGAAAACTGTCTGGCTGAGAGGGCTAAAGGGAAAGGGCAGGCTTAGCAGTTTATTTTTATAATTTCCTTTGATTGTTACGGCTGGATTGTCTCACCGGGCCGGGCTGGGGGGTTTAGCCTGGCTTCCCAAGAAAAGGAGATGGATGCAGGAACTCCACTGGCCCATCTGTCCATCCCGGTCCCTTTGCAAAACATTTTGGCTGGACACAAGAGCAGGCAGGAGGGCGTCGTGGCGGAAGGACTTTCCCGGTACCACGGGCGCTGGCGGAGGAAGCGTGGCCCCCGGTGAGGACGTAGCTGTGGGGCAGGGAGCGGGACGTGGGGCTGGGGAGCTGCCTGGCTTCAGTTTGCTGCTGGTGGTGTGGAGAGGGGAAGGAGGGGATGCCAGGGGTTTGGAGCTCTGCGGTGGCCTGTGCAGCGTTGCCCAAGGTGGGGAAGCCCATTTTGCCAGCTCGCCCCCCAGCCTTGCCTGAGCCTCGGGCTGCTGGTGGCCACAGGGCTCGTAAGTGGCCACGCTGCTCATGGAGATGCAAGCACCCTGGGTGCCCCAAGGAGCTCAGGATAGGACCAGGAGCATTGCGAGACATCCCCAAATAGGGGAGCCCAGAGGAGGGCTACAAAAATGATCTGAGGGGCTACTAAAATGATCTGGAGGCTGGAGCCCCTCTGCTCTGAGGCCAGGCTGGGAGAGTTGGGGGTGTTCAGCCTGGAGAGGAGAAGGCTGCGGGCAGAGCTGAGTGCGGCCGGTCAGGGCTTCAAGGGGGCCCAGAGGAAAGGGGGGGACAAGCTTTTTAGCAGGGCCAGCTGTGACAGGACAAGGGGGGATGGCTTTAAACTGAAGCAGGGTAGGTTTAGACTGGATCTAAGGCAGAAATTCTTTCCAATGAGGGTGGTGAAACCCTGGCAGGGGTTGCCCAGAGAGGGGGTGGAGGCCCCATCCCTGGGAACATTCCAGGCCAGGTTGGAGGGGGCTGTGAGCAACCTGATGTGGTTCAAGGTGTCCCTGCTCCCTGCAGGGGGGTTGGGCTGGGTGACCTCTGGGGGTCCCTTCCAACCCAAACCATTCTATGATTCTATGAAATAGTCTGGCATTGAGCGGGGACCCCACAGGGAGAGCGGCAGCGCTGCCGCAGCCGGGCAGCCCTCGCAGCCCCATTTCTCGCAGGACGAGCAGCGAGTGCAGCAGCGAGGGGAGGAGCAAGGATGATGAGACCTGCTCCCAGCTCATAGACCGCATCGTCCAGAACGACACAGAGGGGTACTCCACCGTGGAGGCACCGCGGGCCGAGGGCTCCCCGTTCAGCCTGCCAGCCCACCTCTACCCGGACGAGGTCCTGGACGACCTCACCATCTCCCCTTACGCCAGCTTCACGTCGCTCTCCGAGCCCCGGCCCACCATGCTCAGCGGCTGGCTGGACAAGCTCTCCCCACAGGGGTACGTGCCCACCCATGGGACAGTAAAGCCCCCTCGGGCAATGCCAGTGAGGTGGGGACACTGGTCACCATGCTGCCAGGGCAGCCAGACCTCCCCGCAGGAGGACGACCCTCTCGGGTGCCCCAGCTGTGCTGCAAGGGTCTCTGTGCAGCCACCCTGGGGGAAAACGGGGTGTCTGTGAGCAGATGCGGGGTCCTCAGGGGGACCAACCGTCCCCTTCCCAACATCCCTGTTTTTCTGCCATCCCAACAGGAACTACGTCTTCCAGAGGCGCTACGTCCGTTTTGACGGGAAGAACCTGATGTACTTCAGCAGTGAGAAGGTGCGGAGGGGCGGGATGCGGGCGGGTTGCCTTCACACCCCGTGAGCTGCCATATCCCCTTTGCCTCCCCTCGTCCTTCTGTAAGGAGCCAGCACTGCTTTACCACGGCCAGGGTGGAGCAGTGGTGGCCCGGGGGGCTCTGAACACAGCCTCACGCCGGGGAAGCAAGGGTCCCTCCGCCAACAGGGAGCAGGCGTGGGGCGTCCCACTGGCTTGCGAGCCCTGGGGCAGACCACAAACGGGGAATTTCTGGGTCCCAGCCATGGACCCATCCCTACCCGAATCCTCAGCTCCCGCTGGTGACCCCTGGGCTCTGCTAATGAGGCAGCACCCAGGTGAGCACCTGGGGGATGTGGGGAGGACGGGCTGCATGCAGCTTTTCTTGCTGTGGGCGCTGGCGCTGTGGGTTAGGTGCATGCAACCCTTGCCTGTCCCACGTCCTCTCATCCTTCTTTGGTGTCCTTTTAGGGGTGCAGGTAGCTGCCATGCCTGGGGGGACCGGCACTGCTGCCCCAGTCCCATGGCACAGGGGCTGGCCCTACATCAGTCGCACCCAGGCAGAAACAGGTCCCATGCATGGCCCCAGCGCAGCCACTATTGCAGGAGCTTGCAGGCATCCCTGCCACATCCCCTTACCCCTATGGTTATGGCAGCAGTGTGCCCAGCAAGGCAGGCACTGGGGTGGCCGGGTTTGGAGGTGCCCCACCAGAAGGGCAAAGGGAGGTGACCCTGCCTGGGGCTCATTCCAGGAGCCCTACCCGAAGGGGGTGATCCCGCTGTCCGTGATCGAGATGGCTCGCTCCACCAAGGACAACAAGTTCCAGGTCTTCACCAGCCACCGGATCTTTGTCTTCCGTGCCGAGAATGAGGGTAAGTGAAGACCCGGGCCAGGGCCCACCAGTCCCCAAGGAACCATCCCAGCCTCCCTCCCTCAGCCAGAGCATCCTGGGGGCAGCTCTCACCCCATCCCCAAAACATCTGGCCACGATGTGCCAGGGGACCGCTCCCCTGCCTGGGTGCTCTGCCCCATGCCGGGGCTGTTGGAAGGGCTCAGACCCACTCCCTCATGCCTGGTCCCCAGCCCAGAGGAATGAGTGGTGCTCCACGCTGCAGAAGAAGGTGACAGACCAGCGCCTGGTGGGGTCCCGGCCCCGGCCCGCCAACACCGCTCACTGCCAGAAGTCAGGTACCCTGGAGCTGAAGGGCCAGAAGTCCAAGGTGTTCGCAGCCCTGAGCCTGCCTGAGATGTGGCTGTACAAGAGCGAGCAGGTTCGTGGCCGGACCAGATGCCCCGCTGGCACAGAAGCTGTGAAGATGGTGGACGGGGGTGAGAGGGATGGAGGGAGCTCAGCCGGGGTCGGTGCCAAAGGGAGAGCAGAGACGAAAAGGATGGGCAGGAGAAAGGGAACAGCGGAGCAGGAAGGTGGAGATGCTGCACAGGGCAGCTGTGGTGGGAGCCTGGGCTTGGAGACGCAGGGGCTGCCAGGAGCAGACCCCCCCCCCAATCTTCTCGCTGTCACCAAATTATCTTCACCTCTGCCCAGTGCTTGGGTCTTAGTCACACCAAAGCGTCCCAATCCATCACAGAACAGGGGGCTCGATGACCACGAAATCACCGTTGAGCGTACTTGCTGCGATGTGGGCTCGCCCCACGGGGGGCAGCGGGTCTCTGCCCACCCATCGCACCCTGCCCGTGGAAATCCCCGCCTGCCGAATTTTCTCAGCACCCCTGATCCTTTTCCAGTCGCCAGTTGGCCTGGAGGTCCAACCCCTACGGGTTTTGCTTGAGTTGATATCGCTTTATAAATGTGCCTGGCTCGGCGTGGACTCAAACCCCTGGTGCAGAGGGGTGTGAAAGGCCGGGTTCTGGGGGCTGTGGGCCTTTCATTTTAAGCTGTAACGTACTCGCCGGACGCTTTACGTCAGCCCACGTGGGGTTGCTGACATGTGGCGGGGTACCAGGTCTGCCCGGCCAAAGCAGAGCAGTGATGGGAGTGGGGGCACCTGGCTGGGGCCCCAGCATCACAGGCATGGCCGGGGTGCTGGGTCAGCCACGGCCACGGTGCTGCAGAGCCAACACCAGTGTCACTCCGAATCGCAGTTCTTTAAAATGGGCATCGGCATCTGCTTGATTGAGATGCGCGGCTCTACCATCCGCGAAGCCAAGAACCGCAGCTTCGAGCTCATCACCCCCTTCAAAATATTCAGGTACCCGGGTGGGGGGAGCAGCCAGGTGCTGGAGCTGGGTGCTGGTTCCTCCAGACCCCTGAGTTTTGGCTGTGCTGGTGCTCATAGCTTCGTGGCGGAGTCGGAGCGGGAGAAGCGGGAGTGGATGGAGGCCCTGCAGGAGGCCATAGCCGAGATGCTCTATGACTACGAGGTGGCGGAGAAGATCTGGTCCAACAAAGCCAACAAATACTGTGCGGACTGCTGGGCTCAGAGCCCCGACTGGGCGTCCATCAACCTGTGCGTGGTCATCTGCAAGCAGTGTGCAGGCCAGTACATCTCCCCGGGGGGCACATGAGGGGCACATGGGGGTCCCGGCAGGCATGGGCTGGGCCTGCCTGGGTTGGCTGGGGTGTGGGGGCGACTTGGATGGATCAAGGGGTGCTCACTCTCCTGCAGGCCAGCATCGCAGCCTGGGCTCCAACATATCCAAGGTGCAAAGTCTGAAGCTTGACACCAGCGTCTGGTCCAATGAAATTGTGCAGGTAGAGGAACCAGGGCTGGCACGGCATGCGCAGGGGCCAGGCTGCTTCTCCAGGCAGGGCAGCAGCCCCACGGTCTCCCCTGGGATGCAGGGACACCAGGCATCCTGCTCCTCCCAGCTGGCCCTGGTGCTCTCCATGACCATGGGACTCTTCCTGCAGCTCTTCATTATGCTGGGAAATGACCGAGCCAACCGGTTTTGGGCTGCCCACCTCCCTGCCGCTGAAGCCCTCTACCCGGATGCCAGCCCTGAGCAGAGACGGGACTTCATCTCCCGCAAGTACCGAGAGGGTCGGTACCGCCTGCCCCATCCCCACTACGCCACTCAGGAGGAGGTGCTCCAGGTAGGGACCACCTTGGGGTGCAGGCAGGACGAGGGGGTGCTGGGAACCACCCCAGAGCTCTGGGGCTGAGATGCCAACACCTCCTGCTTGACGGTGGGCGCTTGCACCCCCTGTGCCAGGCGGCTGGGGTGGGAGGCATGCCCCACCACGCCTGCCTTCAAGCACCCCTAGCAGCGGGTTGGGGGTCTCCGTGAGCCAGGATGTGGTCCCTAAAGGCTCCTGTCTCGTCCCAGGCACTGTGTGCTGCGGTGGCAGGACCAGCCCTGCTCAAGACCGTCCTGCAGTTCTTCTCATCCTCAGAGGCTGGGCTGGCGGCTGACCCCGCCACCTGCGAGGGGGTCCCTGGGGCCGACCTTTGGTGGGGACCAGAGAGCAAAAGGCCCAGGAACCATTCAGGTAACAAGGACCCTTGAGCCCCATCTGGCTGTGATGGGGGCGCTTCGCCCTTCCTACCACCACTGGGGACAGCCAAGGCATCAGGCTCCTGCCCCACTGCACTCCTCTTTTGGGATGGGGCAAGGCAGTGGGCTCCTCTGGAGCCCATTTTCAGGAGCCCCATGCCTGGCACACCCTCTTGCATGAGGGGGGTCACCCTGCCCCCTGCTACCCATGTTTTGGTGGGTGCCTGCTCCCGTCCCACTCTCAGCACCGTTCCCCACAGGGAGCCCCCGGGCACAGGAGCCAGGTCCGGAGGGTGTCTACAACGAAATCACGCAGCCGGTGACGCACAGCGGGTACCTGTACCGGGCCATGGCCCCCCCCAAGCTCCCAGGTGCCAAGAAGAGCAAAGAGGGTAAGCATGGGGAGCGCAGGAGGGCAGCTGGTGGGGTGTCCACCCCAGTGCTGCTGAGCCGACCCCCCTGGTCCTGCAGACTTCCAGCGCACGTGGTGCTCCCTGGAGAGAGCCCTGCTCTTCTTTGAGATGGAGAAATGCGCCGAGCCCCTGGGCCACATCGAGAGCGGGGACCTCATCTCCTTGGGTGTGAACAAAGCCCAGGCGCTCACCAGCCCCAGCCCCACCGAAAGGTACCCCCAGCCGTGCCCCCACTGCACACCCTGTGGGCACACAGAGGGCAAGGGTGGGCGTTGGGACAACGGTCCGGTCTGGCTCTGGGTGCAGGTTCGGGGTGGGGGGGTCTACCCTGATGGGCTGGTTCATCCTCTGCAGGTTTCGCTACACCCTCGAGCTCTTCCTCACTGGGGAAAAAGTGCAGCAGCTGGGAACCGACGGGCCCGAGACGCTGCAAGCCTGGGCCAGCGCCATTGGCAAGGTAAGCCAGCCCCAGCCCCAGCACCCCGTGCCGCTGGTGCGTCCCTGGGCTCTGTCCCTGCTCCCCTCTTCTGATTCCTCCCAGCTCCCAAGGCTCTTCATCCTCCGTGGCAAGCATGGGGGGATTGCACGGGCTCCCGTCCTCCCCAGTGACCTGCCCCCATCCCTGCATTTACCTGGCTCCTCTCTTGCTCTGTCCCGCAGTGGTTCACACCCGTGAGCTGTCACTGCCTTCTGGGCTACGAGTTCCAGCGCGTGGGCCAGCTGCGCTACAAGTGCATGCTCAACCCCGAGCGGTGGCAGCAGGCCTTCTTCATCCTGCAGAAAGCCCACCTCTTCATCTGCCCCGCCGAGGATGACGGGGCTGAGGATAGCATCAACCTCCGGCGGCTGCAGGAGCTCAGTGAGTGCCATGCCACCACCCAGGATGGGCACCATGCGGCGGGTGGCCATGGATGGCTCTGACCCCTCTACTTCTCACCCCAATGCAGGTCTTGTTCCCCCCACGGAGACCCCAGAGAAGAAGGAACTGCTGGTCCTGGTGGAGATGGGGAGGTGAGTCCTGGCTGTGGGAATGATGGGGAATGAGCCGAGCAACCTCAGCAGGCTGCCCCGGGGCAAAGGCACTCATGCGTGGGTCGATGCTGATCCCAAACCCATGGTGGGGATGCTACTGGGACAGCAGGACTGTGGCCAAGGGGCTTACAGAGGTCACCCCAGCCCGGGGTCTCTGACCGGGCTAGGACATCCCTCGGCTCAGCTCCCTGTCTCGGAGCCAGGCTGTGTGCGCGGGCAGGAGGGGATAACCTGCCCCCCGTGGCAACCTTCATTCCCTCTTCTCTTGCCCTTGTCGTTCTCAGGACGTTTTACCTGCAGGGCTTGTCGCGGGCAGACTCGGCAGCGTGGTATGCCGACATCCAGGCATCGGCGGGGGGACGGGGCAACGCGCTGCGGGACCAGCAGCTGAGCCGGGGGGACATCCCCATCATCGTGGACAGCTGCATCGCCTTCATCACGCAGTACGGTGAGCCCAGCGCGGCTGTGGCGCAGCTGCAGCATCCTCCGGCACACATGGGGCAGCCAAGGATACACGGGGCAAGAGGCATCGCTCTCGGGGCACCAGCCCCTCTGGGGACTCTCTGGCCAGGATTGGGCCCTCATGTGATCCCATGTCCCCACGCCAGGGTTGCGGCACGAGGGCATTTACCGCAAGAACGGAGCCAAGTCCCGGATCAAGGTACTGATGGAGGAGTTCCGGCGGGATGCCCGCAACGTCAAGCTGCGCATCAATGACAACTTCATCGAGGACGTCACCGACGTGCTGAAGAGGTTCTTCCGCGAGCTCGAGGACCCTGTCTTCACCTTGGAGCTACACCCACTGTGGAAGGAGGCTGCAGGTACCTCATTCACCCAATGCCTGCTCCCACGCTGGGCTGCTGGGGGGCTGGCGTCCCTCAGGACAGGGTCCCAGCAATGGCCCTGGTGCCATGTCAGCTCTGTGCCCAGAGGACTCAGCAATGGTCCACGACTCATTTACCTCCCTCCAGAAATCTCCTCGAAGCCCCAGCGCCTGGAGCGGTACAAGGAGCTCATTCATCGCCTGCCTCGCCTCAACCACAAGACCCTGGCTGCGCTGATTGGGCACCTCTACCGGTCCGTGGGCCACCTCCCCACCGAGTTCCCCCGTCCAGCCGGGGTCCCCAAGGCCAGCCAGCAGCGTGGGGTTTCCTTGAGCCAGGAAGAGCCCAGTGCCCATGCCCTTGCCCCACCAGCCCCCCTGGCTGGTGCTGGGATGTACTGGAGCACGCTGCTCTGGGACACCCCAAACGTTCCCAAAGTCATCCTGCAGCAAGGGGGAATGACAAAAGGTTTGAGAGTAGGGGACACACACACACACCCCTCCCATAGGGTGTAACTTCACCCAGTGGCCAAAAAAGAGGGAAAAAAACAAATTCCCATCCCCGACTCAGAGTGTGAGGTGGGGCTGCTCTCTGGTTTGATGGCAGCTGGAAGTCCTGGACCTGGCTTGAAGTTCACACTGCTGGGGAGCAGGGGAAAACCAGGCTGGTTTTCAGGAGAGTTTGGATGAGGCAGAGGAGGACCAGTCCCTCACCTCTGTCCTCCTCGTCCCAGGGTGCAGAAATGTGCAGACCTCAACCAGATGAGCACCAAGAACCTGTCGCTGCTCTTCGCACCCAGCCTCTTCCAGACCGATGGCAAAGGGGAGCACGAGGTCAAGGTGATGGAAGACCTCATTGACAACTACGTCAGCATCTTCAACGTAAGCTCCCTGCAGGGGCGCTGCCAGCCCCCTCCGTGTCCCCTTGTATCCCCCCGTACCACCCACCTCTGCCTCCCCCTGCATCCCTCCGGCCTGGCCACATGTCCTCAAGCCGTGTTCCACTCCACATTGACTCCATGTGCCTCCCCTCTCACCCTGGGCACCCTTCCTCCGGCAGATTGACGAGGACCAGGTATCCCAGATGGATCTGGAGAACAGTCTGATCACCACCTGGAAGGACACCCAGGTACTAGGGACATGCTTGCCGGCCCCCATCACATCAGGGACCCCCGGGCTGGTGGGACTGTCTGGAGGATGGGGACACTCCCAGCTGCCCACCCTGGGTCCCCACTGTCCCACACCAGATATTTGGGGAAGGACCTTCCCCCACTTGACTCCCCTTCGCCCATCATCTTGAGGCTCCTGCCCAGAGGAGAAGCAGCCCCAGCTCCCTGGGACACCATCACCAGCCCCTGGGGAGAGGGAATGTGCACAGCACCCATGCCAGCACGGCACCAATGCCACCCACTCTTCCCCCAGCTCTCGCAGGCAGGGGACCTCATCATCGAGGTTTACCTGGAGCAGAAGCTGCCCGACTGCTGCGTCACCCTGAAGGTGAGTCCCAAAGGATGGCCGTGCCAGAGGGAGGGAAGAGGGAGGCAGGCTCCTGGCGCAGCCTGTCCCTGGGACCCATCCTGCCACCACCCATCGCGGCTCCCCGTGTGTCCGGCCCCAGGTGTCCCCCACGATGACGGCAGAGGAGCTCACCAACCAGGTGCTGGAGATGCGCAATGTGGCGGCCAGCCTGGACATCTGGCTGACCTTCGAGGCCCTGGAGAACGGGGAGCTGGGTGAGCATGGGGGGACAGCACGGGGGGATGTGCTCGGCATGGCCGGGCTGGCGAGTAGGAGGTGTGGGGCACAGGGGGGGTGGCTGGCTGCCCACGGCAGGGGCGACGGGGACTGGCACAGGGAAGGGGATGCAGCGGTGAGAGTGTCCCTGCCTCCCCAGAGCGGCCCCTGCACCCCAAGGAGAAGGTGCTGGAGCAAGCTTTGCAGTGGTGCAAGCTCCCGGAGCCCAGTGCCGCGTACCTGCTGGTGAGGAAGGTCCCCATCAGCGAGAGCAGTTGTCTCTTCACAGGTAAGGCAATGACAAAGGGTCCCAGCCCCTAGGGGCGTCCCCAGAGGGGGACAGCTCTACCTGAGCTTCCCTTTGCCCTGCCCACCGCCCCGCAGCCATCAGGGGCCCATCCCTGAGACCCGCAGTGGGATCCCCCTGCAAAACCCCAGCCACCCTCACATGCTGCCAGCCCCTCTGACCCCCATCTCCCCCCACCATGGGCAGGCACCAAGCGTGAGACCCCCAAGTGCGGGCTGCTGAAATGCCGTGAGGAGCCCCCCAAGCTGCTGGGGAACAAATTTCAGGAGCGTTACTTCGTCATCCGGGACCGGAGGCTGCTGCTGCTCAAGGAGAAGAGGGTACCCAGGGGGTGCTGCACCCCAGGGGTGGGAGGAGAGGCGGGGAGGGGGACCCTGCGGACAGCGGTGGCACGGTGGTGGCTGTCCTCCTGGCAGGGGAGCTGGCACCAAGCTGGGCTGACCCAATGGATCTTCCTCCCCAGAGCTCCAAGCCGGAGCGTGAGTGGCCCTTGGACGCAGCCAAGGTTTACATGGGCATTAGGAAGAAGCTGAAGCCACCAGCGCAGTAAGTGGGACCTTCCCTGGCTCTGGGGCATGCATCCCTCCGTCCCTGCCCGCAGCACCCGAACCCAGCTGCTGGGAGCACGCCGAGCCCCACTGGGACCCAAAGCCTGGGCCCGTGGGGTGAGCTCAGCCCCCCCCACCCCATCGCCCATGGACCCCGGGCTGGGTCTGAGCTCGGCGGTGCTGCCCCACAGCCTGACCCTTCCCTCCCTCAGGTGGGGTTTCACACTGACCCTGGACAAGCAGCAGCTGTGAGTATCTGCCCCCACCGTCCCGGGGGGATGCTCAGATCCGTCCCCAGTTTTAGCTGGAGTGGGGCAGCGCTGCAGGGCCCTGGGGGTCAGGGCAGAGCCGGTGCCTGGCTGGGGCACCCGAGGGATGGAGCAGCGGGGGCTCCCTGCGCAAGGTGGGGCCCAGGCTCCAGGGGCATCTCTGTACCGCACACCCTTCCTACCTCCCCACCCATAGCAGCACCCCTGGGAGATGCATCTTCCACGCACCCCACGCCAGGCTCCAGGAGGACCTGCCCACCCTCCCCACGCTGTGCTGCCCACCAGCCTGCACCCAACAACACCCCTCTGTGTCCCCACGCACCCAACACCACCCCTCTGGCCCCCCCCCAGCACCCAACACCCCTCTGTGTCCCACGCACCCAACGCCCCTCTGTGTCCCCAGCACCCAATGCCCCTCTGTGTCCCCACGCACCCAACACCCCTCTGTGTCCCCTCGCACCCAACACCCCGCGCCCTGCCCTGTGCTGGGCTCCCCACCCCAGCCTCCCCGGCACCAGTGGGTGCCCCAGCACACCCAGGCATCCTGCTGGTCCTGTCCCCATGTCCCTGACACTGTGGGTGCTGGGGCAGCTGCTGAGCACATTGGCTGCCCCGGACATGGGTGCTCTTCTAAGGGCAGCAAGGGCAGCTGAGCTCTCGCCTTGCCATGAAGCATAAATTTGGGCATGCAGAGAGTTTCAGAGGTGCAGCCGCACTGGGTGTAGCTGTGCCTCCCAGCCCTGGGCTCAGAGGCAAGGTGACAAGGGGACATGGGTCCCGCTGCCCCCTCAGCAGCTTCTTAGCTGACTCCTCTGCAGGTACCTGGTGTGCTCGGGGCAGGCTGAGCTGTGGGACTGGACCACCAGCATCCTCAAGGCTCAGGTGGGTGCTGCTGGGCTGGGCTGGGAGGGGGCTGGCATGGCAGCCCGGCATGACCCCCCCGTCCCTGCCCTGTCCCTGTGCACAGCAACCTGCACCCGTGTCATGCCGGCCCCCCCCCCTTCGGCACCATCGCTGGTGCCACTGCACGGGGACAGCACCGACGCCACCATGCTCTCTGCCAACCAGACCTTGGTAAAGCCCCCGCAGCCACCCCCACCCACGGGTGCTCCTGCACCCACCCAGGTCCATGCACCCGACCCGAGGCCACGCGCCCACCCCAGGGGCCCGGCAGGGGGTGCGCAATGCCTGGCGCCGATGGATGCTTTGGGGGGGTGTCCCTGTGCTCGGCGGTGTGTGCGTGCTGCGTGCTGTGCTCGTGTCCGTGGCAGCTCTCCGTGCGTGCAGGGCCCTGCGAGGGCACGTGGGGTCCTGGCGCCCCGCTGCCCATCGCCTGCCTGCCGAGGCATCCGTGACCCTGCTCCGTGCTATCACGTGCTTACCTCTGCCCATCTCCTCTGTTTCTAGCGCCGCCTGCACACGCGAAGGACTTTGTCCATGTTCTTTGTAAGTAACTGCACGCGTGGAGCGCCTCTGTTGCTGGCTTTGCACCGTGTCTCCTGGTTACGGCCGTGAGGCCTCGCCTGCAGCATCCCGCCTGCGCTGGGAGACACGCTGGGGCCATCCCACCCGTGCTGTGGGGCAGAGGAGGGGGTGCCCATTGATCTGCGCGCCCCATCCCCGGGGATGGGGGTCCCTGCACAGTCCAGGTCTGTGCAAGCAAGACCACAACAGCCCAGCCCAGCTCACAGAGCCTCTCCCGTTGGGTGCGCATTGCCCAGAGGGGATCAATATAAGAAATGCAAGGAAATAGGTCTGGGTCCTCCTCGCCATCAGGTTATTTCGGTCTGGCTGGACCTCACCTCCCCTGGCTTTGCGTGCTGTGTGGGCATCCATCTGCCCTCCCCGCCCCAGACCACCTCTGCCAAGGGATGCTGGACTGGTGCTGCAGCCTGGCAGCACGGACCGTGCCTCGGCAGGGACAAAAGCACTCATCCTCTGCCGGGACAAAAGCACTCACTGTCTGCCAGTGACGGGGGAAGAAAGGGCAGCAGTGCCTGAGCCAAGAGACCTGATGGAGGGTGGATCCCCTATGGGCATCAGCCCCACGGCGAGGGGGCAAGTCTCAGTGCCCGAGCACAGGGAGGGCAGGGTGAGGGGGATGGAGGGATGTGGCCGAGCGGTGCAGGCGGTGCCCCTCACCCCCTCCTCTGACCTCTCACAGCCCATGAAGATGCACCAGGACTCCCTGGAGGAGCAGCAGGAGAAGGAGGCGGATGCCGACCCTGTCTACGAGGAGGTGGGCAACTTCCCCGAGCTGGCCGGGCTGGACCTGGGGCGGGGGCTGCTGGCAGAGCTGTCGGCTGTGCCCCCTGTGGAGAGGTCCAAGAAGCTGGCCCCATTCCCCGAGCAGCCCCCGGCCACGGCGCTGCGCTCCTTGCTGCCCTCCACTCCGTCCCAGAGGGTGGCCGGTCCCTCCGTCACCAAAGCCCTGTCCCTGGAAAGGGGCTTGAACCTGGAGAGCAACAAAGCTCCAGCCCAGGGGCTCAGACCCACCAAAACAGCCTCTCTGGAGAGGAACGTGGAGCATTCCCTGGCTGGGGACTGGGAGCAGGAAGCCACTCCAGGGAGCAGCCCCAGCGCGGAGACGTCCCTGGAGTTCTCCAGGAAGCGGAACATACAGCCTCCCTCGCCCGTCAGTGACAAACTCATCCAGGAGCTCAGCAGCGTCATCCTCAGGAAGACCGAGGGCCAGACATCGGGGCCAGGCCAGCCGGTGACGTGACCCACTGTGCTGACGGGGCGGCCACCAACCTGGGGGTCATGTCGTGCCTGCTGGCAGTGACGATGGATACACCACACTCCCACACCGTGGAGCCCTCCTCCTCCTCCTCCTCCTGACCCTGGAGCCGGGCTGGGAGCGGGGTCCAGTGGGGATCAGGGGACTAGTGGGGACCAGGATGCTGGGGGGCGGTACCCCCTCTTTGGGGATGCTACCACACATGCCCTGGCTGGTGGGTGGCACGTCTGCCATCAGGCCCAGTGCCACGAGAAGCAAGTAAAAGGGAAAATCAAAGCCTGCCCGCGTGTTTCAGCAGCACGGCAGGGTGGCAAGCCCGGGGGCACGTGCGGTGCCTGCCAGAACAGGGCAACACAGCACAACGTCCCCTCCCCAGCGCTGGGCCTGTGAGGCAGGGACAGGGCACCCAAGCCATCCCTGCATCCCTTCTTGCATCTACTGCAGCATATTTTGGAGGGGAGTCACCAGGAGCAGGGCTGTCCGTGTGTGCCCGGCGCGTAGTCCTGGCGATGGAGGACAGCTCCTGCTCGGCGGGGGTATTTATGCCTGTTCCTTCCACCAGCAGGGAGAAATAAAGGTTTATTTGTACTCTGGAGGGTTTGGTGACTGAGAGGAGGAGCAGTGAGGGACGCCGCGGTCTGGCAGGCAGGGAGTGGGGGTGCCAGGGCCAGGCACCCATCAGGGGACCCGTGGGATGGGGGCTGCGCTGGCAGCATCGGAGGAACAGCAAACCCAGGGTGAAGTCCCCCCCAGTGAACCTCAGATCTGGGGTGGGATTTTCTACCCAAGTCTGCTGCCAGCCTGGGACAGCGTGGGCCTTGGTGCTGGGCACCAAGCTGCAAGGACCCCCCAGGCAGAGGGACACAGCCCGGCACCCCCCAGCCCTGCCTACAGCTGGCTCTGCTCGCTGGACCTCAGGGGCAGGGCTGCCTTCTCCGAAACCCTCCCCACCTTGAGCCGCCCTGGGCAGCAGCTGCCTGCATCCCGGACCCAGTCCCGAAAATCCTGGGAGACATAAAAGTAGACAAAGGGATCGAAGCAGTTGTTGAAGACGCCGAGCGCCAGGGCCAGGGTGTACCACAGGTAGGTGGTGTTGTGGCACCCCGAGCCCTCCAGCATGTAGTGGATGAAGAGCAGCACATTGCTGGGGGTGAAGCAGAGGATGAAGACCAGGAGGACCAGGGCCAGGACCCGCACCACTTGCCCATAGCGTCTCCCCTTGGCCATCAGCCGCGCCAGGATGCAGCTGTAGGAGACGGTCATAAGCACGAAGGGCAAGCCGAAGCCCAGCCCCACCAGGGAGAGGAAATAGTAGGCGAGGAACATGTGCTGCTCCTTTCCTAAGACATCATGGCATGTCGTGATGTTCAGGCTCGAGATATGATTTGTCTGGGGGTGCAAAAGCAGAGGGGTCATGCCCAGCCCCACCACCAGCCAGATGCCCACACAGACGCCCACCTTGCCGCGCATCCAACTGGAGCCCTTCCACAGGAACGGGTGCACCACAGAGATGTAGCGCTCCAAGCCGATGCAGGTGAGGAAGAGGATGGAGCTGTACATGTTCCCATAGAATAAGGCCATCATGGTACGGCACAGGTAGTCCCCAAAGAGCCAGTGGTTGCCCAAGAGGTGGTAGGAGATCTTGAAGGGCAGGACAAGGACAAAGAGCAGGTCGGCACTGGCCAAGTTGAGCAGGAAGAGGGAGCTGGAACATCTCCTGAAGTTGGTCACCAGGACCCAGCAGGCCAGAGCATTGGCCGGCAGCCCCACGAGCAGCACCACGGAGTAGAGGGCAGGGAGGAGGTGGGTGCTGAGGGTGCTGTTGAGAAAAGCTTCCACAGAGGCCATGGGGCACATGGCTTCTTCTTGGGAAGTGAGGGGGATGAAGACTCGCCCTTTGATACGCGCTGTGGAGGACACAAGGCATTAGGCTCAGCCAAGAGCCCCCTCCCACCACCCCTCCCTACTTGGGACCACAGAGGAGCTGTCACCCTTCCACCAGCAAATGCAGGACCTGGCACCACCCTGCCCCATGGCAGGGGCAGCTTGGGACATGGGAGCCCTTAGCGTCCTGCCGCCCTCGCTGCACTGAGCCGTGCCACCCCCGGCACCGCCACCATAGCCGTGCCAGCCCAGCTGGGCACCCTCACCACTGCGGGGACACACGGGTCTGCCAACACAGAATCATGGAATCATTGAGGTTGGAAAAGACCTCCAAGATCATCAAGTCCAACCATGCACCAAACACCCCCATGCCTACTAAACCATGTCCCCAAGTGCCACATCTACATGGTTTTTGAACCCCTCCAGGGATGGGGACTCGACCCCTTCCCTGGGCAGCCCCTTCCAGTGCCTGACAGCCCTTTGGGGAAGGAATTGTTCCCCAGGGCCAACCTCACCCTGCCCTGGCACAACTTGAGGCCGCTTCCCCTCGTCCCATCGCCCGTTCCCTGGGAGCAGAGCCCGGGCTCCCCTCAGCCTCCTCTGCTCCAGACTGAACACCCCCAGCTCCCCCAGCCGCTCCCCAGCAGCCTGGGGCTCCAGACCCCTCCCCAGCTCTGGTGCCCTTCTCTGGACACGCTCCAGCCCCTCCAGGTCCTTCGGGGAGGGAGGGGCCCAACCCTGACCCCAGGATTTGAGGGGCGGCCTCCCCAGTGCCCAGCACATCCCTTTCCCTAACGAGCCCAGCACAACAGGTCGCCCCCAACCCAATGGGATTGAAAGGGCAAACGGGAAACCCACGTCAGGATGGGGTGGGGATGTGGCCACCCATGCCAGGATGGGAGATGTTCTCCCAGCGGGGCTCCTGCCTCCTCCTCCCCCGCCCCCAGCTCAGCCCCCCGCCGCTGCGCACGCATCCCCCTCTTCCTGTGGTTGGAGGGTTTTTTGCTGCACAATCAGAACAAAAGCAAAGAACAGGAAAGTCCCCGGACACCAGACAAGCAACTCCTGATCAATTCCCTTTTCTCGCTTGCTCAAAAAATGCAGTGTATTGGGGTTGTGTGGCAAGGTCTTGGTAGTGGGGGGGCTCCCCTGTGCATCATCCCCCACCTCCAAAAGCTCCATCCAGGTGGATCCCAAAACACCCAGCCCCAAGGGGCCACGGTCACATCCCAGCTGCCCGCGACCTCTGGCCCCTCTCCCCATCCAGGGGACAGGGGAAATTCGGGTTACAAGAGCAGTAACCTGATTTTTTACACCAGACGGGGAAGGGGTGGCAGGGTTTCAGGTCTTCCTTAGCTTTTCAATGTGGACACCCAGGGAAGGCAGCAGAGCAGCACCCTGAGCTCTCACCGTGACACCCAGATATCCCCTCCGAGCACCATGGGACGCGATGTCGGGGTGTCCCAGCAAAGCATCCCTGCCCCATCATGCCCCAAACCCACCAAAGCACCTACCTGAGGAGGACTGGGCGGCCGAGCTGAGCCAGGCGCAGCCGAGCAGGAGGGCAGCGCGGGCAGCAGCGGAGATGGGCGAAGGCACCGGCCGGGACATCTCTGCAGGGTGGCCTCTGCGCAAGCAGGGTCCGCACAAATGGCACGGGCAGAGCTGGCCCCACCGCGCGCCACCGCCTCGGGACGGGCACTGGCCCCCTCCCCACTGACACCCTTCCTCTTTCTCCTCCACGTCACGCCCGGAGGCTGCCCATATCCTGCCACCGTCCCTGCCGCCCGAGTGGCCGCACGCAAGGTGGGGAGCATGAGATGACCGCCAGCAGCCGCCTCCGACGTCCAGGGGACATCCGGGGGGCGTCACCGAGGCTGGAGAGATTTCCAGCTACCGGCACATGATGGCTCGCTGCAGGGAGGAGGAAGCAGATGTAAGGCGGCCGTCAGAAGACGGTCATGAGCCACAGTGGGCAGGTAGAGCTGTACGTGCCCCAGGCGTAGGACAAGGAGGAGGCAGCCGGACCCCAGCCCGGTGACATATCCCCTGCCCCACTGCAGCACCCCAGGGGCCCCGGGGCACCCTGCCACCCCCAGGCACTTCTTCCACTATCGATATCAAAAGTTCTCTCACCAGTAAGCAGGAGCACGAAGGCCAGTACGAGCTGGTAGAATGCATTCTACCACCCAACACATTCTCCATCGCTGTACGAGACCAACGGGAAGATTCCCAGCAGGTTCCATCACATTCCACCGTCCCACGTCAAACAGCCCTGCGAAGTTCTGAACAGAAGCTACTGAGCATGTTTCTCAATATTTAAAAAAAGTCACGGGCCCACCGAGCTGTAAATAATTCACATGTGGATTGCCAGTGCAGACCCACCTGTGCCACTTCAACCCTCGCAGCCTCATCCACTGCTGGTGGGTTTGATTCTTTAGCTACATTGATTCCAGCGATACCAATAGTTATTGCTGCAAACTCAAGCCCTGATTTTCCTGTAAAGGCAAAAAGTTTAATACTAAAGGGCTAGACAGAGCCCTCATGCCTCCCACTTTAACCACTTCCCTCCGCGTCATGCTGGCACAGCGTAAAGTTCTTCCCCAAAACCGTTTCTCTCCTTTCTGTGCTTTCTGGATTCCCACTTACACCTTCGCTTGGTGAAGTGCTCGATCTTGCACAGCTGTCACCTGCATCTCCATTGCGTTCCTGCATTTTATGCAGTGCATCTGTAGCGCCAAGTTCCGTAAAAGAGCAGAGCTCTGCAAGAGAAACTCCAAAATCTCCACGATTCGCTTCTTTTACAGCATTTTTTATGCTGCCAGATGCAACCGCGCTGGTTGCCGTACCACCCCTGATCCCTGCAGCCTTCAGTGTAGACCGTTTCCAGCAAGGGACAACATTTCAACCTGTAGTTCAGCCGTTGTCCTCCACACCAGAGAGGCTTTAACCCCTCGGCTCGCCCGATCGCAGCGCGCGTTTCCGCGAATAACCTGTGCGATAGTGTCCAAAACCACAACCCAAGCCCACTTCAGATTTCCTCCTCTTCTTCACCAGCCTCGCACACCGGCACCCATCTGGGGACCCAGGACTTGTGCAATCACCCCCAAAAATGTCAGGGAGGGGAGCAAGAAGGGGACAAAAGGGACAGAGGGGAGACCCAGAAGCTCTGCAGGAACCGCAGAGAAAAAGCAGGACAGAAAGAGAAGTGAGATCTGTTGGGGGTGGGAGGGCGAAGGGAGGGGGACAGAGGGACGGAGGGACAGGGGGGCGGGGTGACAGAGGGGGCAAGGGCTGGCTGGGGAGCCCTCATTGTCCCAGGTGTCCCCCACCGAACTCCCCACGCTCCTCCTGTGTCCCCATGGCAGGGCCCTGCCGAGCCCAGGGCTCTGCATCCTCCACGCGGCAGGGGACCCCACGTGTCCCTGCGCCAGGGGGCTGAGGCCCCACTGCCCCACATGTCCCCCCCCAGCCCAGGACCCAGTGCCCCAGCACCCCGCATCTCCCCATGCCCCCATATCGGTGCCCTGGTGCCCCATGTGTCACCGTGTCCCAGGGCCAGTGTTTCCCCCTTGTCCCCACCCCGTGTCCCCATGTCCCTGTGTCCGTCTGTCCCCATGTCCCCATGTCCCCATGTCCCCACTGTCCCTAGGTCCCCACCTTCCCGTGTCCCCCCTCCCCCATGTCCCCATGTCCCCACCTTCCCGTGTCCCCCCTCCCCCATGTCCCCATGTCCCCATGTCCCTATGTCCCCGTGTCCCTATGTCCCCACCTCCCCGTGTCCCCATGTCCCATGTCCCTGTGTCCCTATGTCCCCACACCTTCCCATGTCCCCACCTCCCCATGCCCGTGTACTCATCTCCCCGTGTCCCCGTGTCCCCATGTGCCCATGTCCCCGTGTCCCACCCCCCACGTCCCCGTCTCTGTCCCCGCGCTCCAAGCGGGACGTGCAGCACCGGCCACCAGGCGGCGCGCGAGGCTCCGAGGTGGGCGTGGCTTTGAGTGGCGCACCCGGGGAGGGGGCGGGGCTTAAGGGGGCGGGGCGGGCGGGAGGGGGCGGGGCCGCAGGCGGGGGGGGCCGGGGCCGGGGGGCCAGCGCTGAGCAGTGCCGCCCCGCAGGTGAAGCTCACCCAGGAGGTGCGGGTCCACCTCCTCGAGCAGCTCTCGGGCCTGCAGGGCAAGCAGCAGCGGGACGCCGAGCTGCTGGAGGACATCAGGTAGGGTCCCCCACACACACACACACCCCGCGGGCTGAGACCGGCCAGCTCATCCCACACATGGGGCAGGGGCCAGCCCACCGGGCACGGCTCACCTTGAGCCTGCCACGTCGAGGTCGTGGGCTCCATCACCCGCTGGGGTGGCCGGATGGGGACATGCTGGTGCAGGGCGGTGGCAGGGGGGTGATGATGGCAAGCGTGCCCTGTCCCTGCCCCCGGTGGGGGCACTCGCCTGCCCCACCTGCCCTCTCCCCACAGGTCCTACAGCAAGCAGAGGGCCACCATCGACAGGGAGTATGGGCAGGTAAGGAGGTGTCCCCACTTTCGGGACCGATGGTGCGGGGCCGTGCAAGCACTGAGCCCCGTCTGTCCCACGCGGGGTGTTCGGCAGGGGGCACAGCCCCACACCGGCGATCCGATGGGCAGCGTTGGAAATCATCCAAGCAAAGCGGGGCTTGGCTGCTCCATGCCGGCACGGAGGCCGGTGGGGATGGGCTCAGCAATTTCCCTGCAGGGGGGGGGGGGATGGACCACATTAGGGCACCCACTGGGGTGCTTTGCTGGGCGCAGCACAGCCCAAACCTTGGGTGTTTTGGGGGCCCAGAGGGAAAACCTTGTGAGAGGAGGCAATCGCCTGGCTCTGCTGTCTGCTGGGTCATCGCAGGGCTCCGCTCTGGAATGTCAGAGTCTGGGTTTGCTCAGTGAGATGTCCCTGCAGCAGAGATGTGCCCCCCCCTTCCTGCAGCTGAGCACCATGCCAACCCTGTTCCTTCTTGCCCCCCAAGCGGGCTGGGGGTACCGTCCCCCCAGGGTGGAGGTCATGGAATGCTTGGCTTTGCTGGGGGCTCCTCTGTTCTGCCTCTGCAGCCAATGTCCCTCGCTGGTGTCCCCTTGCTGGTCCCCTCTCCCAAAAGCTGCAGTGGGGGGTCCTCTCGTGGTGGTGGCTGCTCCCCAAAAAGGTTTTCCTGTGGGGAGGGCATCCCTGCTGTCCCCAAGCCACTGTGGGGGGTTGTGTCCCCTGCTCTGAGGACACCCATGAGGTGGGCAGCTGGGGGGGGGCCTGGTTTCATCCCCAGAGTGGGACAGTGGGGTGCTGGGGTGCCCGATAGGGTTGGGGAGTGCTGGTGATGACGGGTCTGTCTGCAGGCGCTGCAGAGGCTGGCGAGCCAGTTCCTGAAGAGAGACTGGCAGCGGGGCCGCGGCGAGGCCAGCGACTCAAGGTGGGCTGGGGACAAGGGGTTGGGGACATGAGGCTGGCGCTGGCTGCACCCATCCACGGCCCTCCCAGCTGGGAGACACTTAATGCCAATGAGGATTTGGGTGTCCTGGGAATGCAGCCCTGGGTGGGATGTCCCCAAGGATGTGGTACCTGACTCAGAGGGGACCACAGGGGCTGGGGGTGCTGGCCGTCCTGCTGGGCACCCCAAAAGCTGGCAGGGAGGCAGAAGAGTGCCCTGCCCTGTCCTAACCCCCCTCACCCGCAGGAGTGCAGTTGCTGTCTGGAAGGGCATCATTGAGGGGACAGCGCACGCCGGGCAGGTCCGTGTCACTGCCTCAGAGACCTACCGCACCCTCGCCGTGGAGGCCACCCGGACCGCCCGCATCTCCAAGGAGCGGATGCTCAAGAAGGTACCCGGGGCGAGGACGTGTCCCCCATGCCCAGGCAGTGGGGGCAGCTGTCCCCCCGCCTGCTGACGCTCCCTGCAGGGCATCGAGCGGCTGCAGAAGGCACAGGCGGAGCTGCTGGAGACGGTGAGGGAGCTGGACAAGGCGAAGAAGCAGTTCACCCACCTCCAGCGGAGCAGCGAGGTGGCCAAGGACAAGGCAGCCGACGTGGAGGCTCGGTGAGTGGAGAGGACGGCAAGGGGGCTGCCATGGCCATGGGGTGGGCTCACATAGAATCATAGAATTGTCTAGGTTGGAAAAGCCCTTTAAGCTCATCAAGTCCAACCGTTAATCTCACCCTGCCATCCCACCTCTAAACCATGTCCCCCAGGTTGCGGAAGAGCGACCGGAGGATATTTCACACCAAGGCCAGCCTGCAAAAACTCAGCGCCAAGGTCAGCAGCATGGGGGGGGGGGCTGGCAGAGTCCCCAAGGATGGGGATGCAGGGGGACATGGGTTGGTGGCCCCCACCCTGACATCAAGCCCCGCTCTCCCCATCCCCGCAGTTCTCGGCGCGGCTGGCCGAGCACTCGAGGCAGCTGGCTGGGGTGCAGAACGAGTACGGCTTCGCCCTGGTGTCTGCCACCGCCCACCTGGAGCACTACCGGCGGGTAGAGCTGCCCGCTGCCATGCAGGTAGGGGCTGCCCCGACCCCCCGCCTGCCCCCCCAGGGTCCCGCAAGAAGCATCTCCCCTGTGCCGCTGCGAGGGGGTGCAGCAGGGAGGGTCCCGCTGGTGTGGGGGCCAGGGATGCTCCCCGGGGGGGTGCAGGCGGTGCCAGGGTGGGGTTCCCACCTGCTTTTCCCCAGGCGCTGGATGGTGACCTCTACGAGCGGCTGCGGGAGCACTTGTCGGTGGCCAGCCGGACAGAGGTGGAGACCTGCCGGGCCACGGGGGACTGGTTCCAGGGCGTTGCGGAGGCATCCGTGCGGGTAATGGTACCCATCCCAGGACCAGGGGGGGGTGGGCAGGAGGGGGCGGATGAGCCCCCCTGCCCTATGCTCGCTCCCCTGCTGCAGGTGTGCCGGGAGCAGGACCTCCTCCTCTTCCTGCAGGACCACCCTGCCTTTGCCCTGGCCCCCGAGCAGCGCTTCCAGCTCGCCGGGGTGGAGGAGGTAGGTGCAGGGGGGACATAACAGCGGCGGGGAGGGGGGGCCCGCACAGCCAGCCCCTTCTCAGCACCCCCATCCCTCCCTAGGTGTGCCTGATGCTGCCAGGGGATGACGGGGCCAGCCTGGAGAAGGAGGCACGGCGCTGGGCCACACGGGTGGCTCGGGACTGCAAAAACAAGGCGCACAGCGAGGAGGTGGGTGCTGTCCTTCCCCACGGCACTGTGGGGGGGGCTCAAGGAGGGGCTTGCCCTGTCCGCCCTGTCCCCCCCAGCTCCCACCGCCCCGCTGACCCGTGGGCGCCCACCCAGGAGCTGCAGCGGCTGGAGGCCAAGCGGCAGCAGGTCCCAGAGGCAGAGGTGGCCACCGTGGAGCGGCGGATGGAAGAAGCGAGGGAAAACATCCGGAAGGCAGAGGTGGGTACCCCCCAGGCAGGAGGCCTTGAAATCTGTCACCCCCGGAGCGCGGGACACGGGGACGGGGAGGTGCAGTGGCTGGGGATGCAACGCTGGGGATGCTCTGCCACTGTGGCAGCCACCCTGGGGACCAGGGGCAACAGGGCTGGCTGGGCTGTCCCCCCAGCCCGTAGGTGTCCCCAAGGCCTTGAGGATGTCCCCGACCCCCCCAGGTCAGCCGGGTGAAGGCAGAGGCACGGCTGGCGCTGCTGCGGGCAGCAGGGCTGGACGTGGATGCTTGGCTGGCGGGGGCCATGGTGGGAGCAGGCAAGGAGGCACCGGCGGGGCTGGATCCGGCAGAATTCGACGACTACGAGGACAGTGACGAGCCAGATGAGGACGAGGAGCCCGGCCCTGCTGCCCGCACCTACCCCTACACCTGCCGGGTGATCTTTGGGTACCAGGTATGGCCACGGCTGCCTGCCCCCCACCCTGCCTGCCCCCCACCCTGCCGGCCCAGTGGCACCCCCAGCACCCCTCACCACTTTGTCCCCTGCAGGGCTGCCAGGCGGATGAGCTGTCCATCGCCCAGGGCGAGGAGCTGGAAATCATCGAGGATGGCGACGCAGAGGAGTGGGTGAAGGTGGGAGCAGGCTGAGCGCCCCCCCCCCCTCCAGCTTAGGAGGGGGACAGACGGACATATTTTGGAGGTCCCCAGGGCTGTCCCCACCCTGGGGGCTGGGACAGTCACTCGGTTTCTGCTCCTTCAGGCTCGGAACAAGGCAGGCCAGGTTGGTTACGTCCCTGAAAAGTATCTGCTGTCCTTGGGTGGTGAGCCAGGAGCCGGAGATGGCCCCCCAGGACCCTCTGCCCTGCACCGCCAGCTTTCCAGCATCATGGCCGCAGAACTGGTGCTGGAGCCTGGAGGTGGGTGCTGGGGTGTCACCTTCCCCAGGGAGGGGGACAGATGCACGGGGCTGGTGCCCAGGGGATGCTGAGCCCCTGCAGCAGCAGGGGGGTGCTGAGCTCCCCACCTCATCCTCCCCACAGCCTGGCTGGTGCGAGCCCTGTACGACTATGAGGGGCAGAGCCCTGAGGAGCTGAGCTTCTGAGGGGGCCATCATCCGGGTGCTGCCCCGCGCCCCTGGCGAGGTGGATGATGGCTTCTGGACAGGCGATTTTGACGGCCGGATCGGTGTCTTCCCCTCCCTGGTGGTGGAGGAGCTCACCGGGGGCCAGGGGACAGCTGGGCAGGTCGGTGGCGGAAGGGTCCCCGTGTCCCCTTGGCCTGGGGCAGCCCCCCATCTTGTGCCATGGCTGCGGGTGGGGGGACGCCCTCCCTGCTGTTCCCATCCTTCTCGGCTCTGTCTTTGCAGGAGCTGCCATCGCCATCCCCACCACCCTTCTCTCCTCCTGGCCTTGTGCCCGGGACCAGCCTGGCCCCCAGCCCCTCTCCCGAAATAGGAGGTGAGTGCTGGGGATTGGGGGCAGCTGGGAAGGGCGCTGGGGGGGGCAGGCAGAGAGCTGGGCTGAGCGACTGGGCCCTTCCAGGTTGCAGGCAGGATGGGACAGGCAGCGGGCAGAGCTCTCCAGACCTGGCAGCCACCCGCCTCCGGCCGGTAAGTGATGCTGTGCCCCCCCAAACCTGCCCCCAGCCCTCCCATAACAGGGGACAGTGCCACTCATGTGCTTGAGGGGGGGCCTGGAGGAGGGTGAGTGGCCGCGGTGCGTCAGCACGGCATCTCTCTCCGCAGCTCCGTGCGCCCCCCCCGCCGCCCGGCAGAGCCCCCGAGCCTCCCGGGCCCCCGCCCACCCCCCCGGGCCGGCAGCAGGGGCTGGCACTGCCCCGCACCCCGAGCCTGCTCCCGGCATCGGGGGGGCCCCTTTATCGGGGTGCTCAGTGCCGGGGCCGTGCCCCATCTCACCTAGCCTTCTGCTCAGCATCGCCCCTGCACCTCCGGTGCAGCCCGGGTTCCCTGGGGGGCTCAGCCCCGGCCCTGCCTCCCCCCCCCCGGGCACCTCCCCGCCGGCAGGAGGGGGCAGGGAGGGGCTGTGCCCCAATAAAGCCACTTGACTCTGCCGAAGGGTTCAGCAGCTTTAATGGTTTTAGCTTGTCTATGTACAGTGCGGTTACACACCAAAGCTCGCCGCGGGCACCGGGGCCGCCCGCTGGCCCGGCCGGGGTGCGATCCTGCCCCCAGGGCTGGGCTCCAGCCCCTCCTGTGCCGGGATAGGGCTGGGGGCTCCTCTCTCCGCCAGCATCTCCTGGGGACCTGCAGGGTCCCTCCCGGTGCGGTTTGGCCCATGACCGCTCGCATGGCGGGGGTGCCCAGGGGGGCTGTGCTCGGGAAGGGGGGCCCTCCCCACGGGGTGGGACCGGGTGGGCGGCGGGGACTGGGTGCTGTCCTGCCCCTGCCGGGCCCAAGGGTCCCCCGGGGGGGGCTGCAGGGCAGGTGCGGTGGGTGGGAGTCGGGTATCTATTGCCAATGGGATGAGGTCTGGCGCCGAGCGCGGTTGTCTGTAACATCGGCGTGTCGCTCCGGCCATGCCAAGCGCGTAGCTGTTCGCCCGGGGCCGGCTGCCCCGTGGGCCCCCCCACAGCAAAGCCCCCAGCCTAGCTTGGGGGCCAGGGGCCGCGCGCCTCCCGTCCATGCTCCAGCCAGGAGTGGTGAGGAGCTGCGGGGAGAGGGGCAGGATGGGGCTCATCCCCACGGCCGTGGCGTCCCCCACCAGCCACCACCAGGCTGTCCTGGCCCCGTGTCGGCCCCGTTGCTGGCACAGCTGCCCGCTGGCATCACTGCCCGCGGCTGGGCACGTGGATGAGAGAACCTGCCCATGCAGGACCCGGTGCATCGGGAACCGACCCTCCTGGAGAAGGGGTTTGCTTTCTGTCTCCGTCACCAGGCTGTGACCCACCAGGGCAGGGAACACTGCCAGCGCCTTCCCACCCCACCCCGGCCAGCGCCCCAGGGCCTGGGGATGAGCACTCACGTCACACAGTTGCTCCTCGGTCCTGCACTGCGCTGCTGGGCTCCTGTGGGATGGAGGAGGGAGGTGGGTGTCAGTGCTCCTGGGGGAGTGGGATGGTGGGCCGGGTATCCCGTGGCCGCAGCAGTGACCCGTGGGCCAGCGGGCAGAACGCCCCTGAGGCTCTGGGAGCTGCTACAGCTCGAGCACCATCTCTCTGCCCTTCCCCATCACCTGCAGGACACGTGAGCAGCAGCCAGCCACCCTCGTGGTAGCCCTGGCTGGCACCTAGGGGCTGAGGGAGTGTCTGAGCAGTGCCAGGGCTTGGTGACAAACGTCCCAGTGAGGTCTCCCATCCCTGGGACTCCATGTCGTGGAGCACGCCAAAGCAACACGCCGGAGCCTGGTACGGGGTCCGAGGCGAGAGCCCGGAGCCACAGAGGGAATGGATGAAGAAGGAGAAAAATCACCCTGTCCCCAGGCTTGCCCTGCACATAACTGCTTCCCCTGTGGCCAGAGGGACCGCAGACATCACCCAGGGTGTAGTGGGCAATGGGAGGAAGGGGGACTTTTCACCACCTCTCTGGGAAAAGGGCTACAGCTCTGTCCTGCGTGGCTTCCTTGGGCTGCCCTTCTCCACGAAACAGCTCAAACCTTCCAGCCTGGCCACCAGAAAGCAAAGGAACACAGCGGGTGCCTGCTTTTCCCTTCACCCACGTTCAGCTAGGCCCCTTTCCCGGGGCTCTCCCATGCCGACCAGCCCTGCCCCATCCCACCGCTCGCCCAGGGCTGCTGGCACGAGCCGTGCCCGGCTGGTGGAGCTCCAGCAGACCCAGCCTCAGGGAATGTCCCTGGCTTTGAAGCACACTGGGATTTTTACCCAGATGCTTTGCTTCCTTTTTTCTTCCAAGGGCTTTGCCCCGTGTGCCCTGGTGGTGGTTTTGTGGGGCGAGCCGCGGCCGGCTCTTGGGGCTGCTCAACATCCCAGTGGGGTGGCATCGCACCAGGTGCCTTCCCCCAGCTCCCTGCCATGAAAATCATCTTGCCCCAACCGCAGAACCACCGGTGAGCACGTGAGTAAGCCAACGTGTTACCAACAACATCGTTTGCTCAGTGGTAACAGCCCGGAGGCAGTGGCAGGGAGCAAATCCCCCAAATCGGGGGCCATCGATGGCCAAGCAAACGGTGTCCTCGCCAGTGCCTCTAGCACCTCCAGCAAGGTGGTGGGTGGGAAGTTTGGGAGATACCGGGGTGCCGGGAGCTCCAGCTCCTCTGCGAGCACAGCCAGCACCAGCCCCTCTGGAGCAGGGAAGAACAACCCAGGAATGGCCGGTTGGCTTCACCATTTCCTAAACTCAAAGGCGAGAAAGGCTCCTGGAGACATTGCACGTTGCTGGTCACGTTGAGCCTCAGGACCACCATGAGGCTACAGTTTTGGAGAGACCAAGCCTAAGTGCAGCGGCAGAGCTCCCCCAGGTCAGGAAAAAATGATCCCAATGGATGTCCCCAAAGAGCCCAACCACAAAGGAAACCGCATCCCTCACCCAGGGGGCAGCTGGCAGCGGGTCTGCAGCATCCCCCATACAAGTCAACCACTGACCTGCCTTTTCTACTGCACCAGCAGGGTGGGAACTGTCACAGTGGCTCTGCCTGCCCCATACATTAGAAAAGGGATGGGAAAATGCAACCAAAAAAGGTAAGGAGAAGCAGGGTGGGCAGGATGGGGCAGGTCCCACACCGCAGTCAGCCTGGTGCAAGCCTCGGCTCGCCTGTCCCTGCTGCACAGCTCACTCCACCGCTCTCGGGCTGGTTGATCTGGTCGGCAGCAGGACGTGGGGTGCTGTGCCACAACCCTTCAAAGCCTCCAGCCCCAGGGACCACATGGGGACAAGGAAGAGGCGGAACCTACCTGGTGCCTCATGTCCTCCACTCCAGGCTGTTTTCTGCTGCTGTCGTCTCTTCCCAACTCATCAGCCTGTTCGTGCAGACTCAGGCTCCCGTGAATATCTGACACTTCATCTGCCGACCCCAGTCCGGTCTCCTCCAGGCAGATGCTGGCTCCTTCCTGCACCAGCTCTCCCGGGATGCTGGGACTTGACCCTCCCAGCACCCGGTGGCTCAGGAGCTTCCTCTGACGGCTGGCGCTCCCAGGAGCGGTGCCAGCATCCTGCAGCGAGCCAGCCGCGCTGGACCCCTTGCCTGCCCGCCTGCTGCCGCGAGTGCTGGAGCTGGCTGGTGTGTTCAGGGCTGGGGTGGTGGAGCGGCTCTGCTCCCCAGCCTTGCTGCTCTGGGCGCCCTTCTGGACGGCTCCGTTCTGCAGGCCACCCGCCGGCCCTTCCCGCTCCCACTGGAGCCGGTCGCTGCTGTGCTCCAGCTCCTCCGTGCTTGGCTCCCGGCTGCCGTCGGGCAGGGGACCGTCCTGCTGCTCATGGAAAGTGGGTTTCTTCCCAATGTGTGTGACACGAAACCTGGAATGGGGGCAGGATGGATCAAGACCCCTTCCCTCCTCTCTCCCAGCTGTATTTCCAGCTTGTCTGCACCTCCAGCCTTGGTTCTCCTCTCTTTGCCACAGACTGGTGCTGACCTCCAACCTTTCAGACCCATTCAGCACCACTGACCCCCACTCTAGCCATGCCCCCGCCAAATTAACCCCATTTTCCCCTTCATTTTTGGCAAAACAAGCAGAAAGAGAAGGATGAAAACGTGCAGACCCTGCAAGCCTGTCCGTGCAGCGAGATGGGTCGCAGCTCTTCGAAAAGCTCCGAGATGCAGCCTGGATGCACAGGAGCTTGTACAGAAACTCAGGGGGTGATTCAGAAGGTAAAATGCAAACAGCCTGAGCCTGCTAAGGGACGGCCACGCAGAGCCACGTGGATGTGGCGCCCAGTGACCAACCGCCATCAGGGGGGCAGGAGCCAGAGCTTTTGGCAGGCAGTGCACCCTAAGTGAAGGCAGGGACAGGGTTCTGGTAAGGCGAGCTGTATTTAGGGTCAGGGATCGAAAGCCAGGAGGAGTTGTTTGGCTAAAACCTGCCAGAGCACCTTGTGCACCATCCCCTGGAGTGATGGATGGTACCCAGGTGGTTCACCAGGGCTCCACCATAAGAGCTCAGAGCTCCAGGGTAGACAGAACAACTGCAGAAGTTGGTCCAACACCCACGAAGGGTGCATTTATAACCAGAGATGATGCAATATTGCATCTGGGGAGAAGATAAAAGTTAGGGATCTACCATAACTTTGGGATTTGTGAGGGGTAACGCGTAGGCAAAGCCTAAAAGGCTGAATTGCAAGTGAGCTGGTTGTGACTAACTCTGTGATTCCTCTTTGTGAGCAATGCAAGCCACTGCTGGACCATCAGACGGGAAATCTCTTCCACAGTGAACTGGTGTCCACCAGCCAAAGACCGCGGACCCCACCACAGAGGCTTCACGCAGCCCATGACTCACCCAGCAACTCATGGCTCTCCCTGTGCTTGAGCCACAGTCGAAGAAGCTGCAGATGGCCCTGGCTCTGCTGAGGTTCAGCTGCAATTTCAGCAGCAAAGTTCAAGCACTGCTGGGGTTGAAAGAAGAACAAGACCCAAAGGTCAAGCAAGTGGCAGTATGGCCATCCTGCAGGAAGAAGCTGAGAAGGAAGGTCCAAAACAGGTCCCAGATGAGAAGCCAGAGATGAAGGAGACCGCTGCCAGACTGAGAATTGGGCCATGGTCTATGGACAGAAGTGCTGCTCGTGCCTGGAAGGGTCAAGAAGAGAAGTGCTCCAGCTCTGGACGAGGTACCCACAGGACTGCTTGGTCAGGCCAAGCAGTGGCAAATGTGACCTTTCAGGTCTATCCAGGTATTTGGAGACATGGGCACTACGATTCGGGAAGACCAGAGAACATTCCAGTCCCGAAGAGGGACGGGGAGCAGGCACGAGGGGCAGGATCATTTCTCGGTAATGCTATTGAGCAACATCAGGCTGGAAGAGCCAGGAACAGATTCAAAGGAGCGGGCAGGGTTCAGACTGGAGAGGGCACACAAGAAGTAACGTAACCAACCCCTGGATGGTGAGGGGAAAGGCAGGGGAGCATTGGCTTGTCCACCTTGGCAGCATCGCTAAGGCCGTTGGTTCAATAGGACCCAACACACTGATCAGGCTAAGGACGCAGCTGCTTGGGTGGATGAGCTCTGCCACTGACAACTGGTTTAGGGAAAGCCCTAAGATAGATGGTAAATCATTCAATGATATTAGAGTACAGATCATATAATCCCAATTACCTCAAAGTATAGAATAATTCGGGTGGGAAAAGCATCCACTCTCCATTCCAGCCCTCTGCTCAAAACTGGGCCACCTCCCACCCTCAGTCCAGTTGCCCAGGACCCTGTCCAGTCAGGCTTTGGAAATCTCCGGGGATGGAGATCCCTCCATTCCTCTGGGTCCTGTCCCAGGGCTGCACCATTCTCAGGGTGATAGTTTCTCCTTAAGCCTTATCCCAATTTCTCTTGTCGCAACTTGTGGCCATTGCCTCTTGCCCTTCACTGCGCACTTCTGAGAAGAGTCTAGCTCCATCTTCATTTAAACTCCCCCCACCCCTGTGTAGTTTTAGAGAGCAATTAGATCCCCACCCCTTAGACTTCTCCAGACTAAACGAATCCTGTTCCTTTAGCAGCTCCCCACATGCCACATGCTCTGGCCCCTGATGATCTTGGCGATCTCTTGGTGAGATTATCAACTCCTTTAGCAATGAGCCGGTGCCTCCCAGCTGGACACCAGACTCAGTCAATGAGCTGTAGGTAATAGGGAAGGGGGATGGACCCTCAACCACTGTGTCCAGAACAAAAGCAATAGCAAAAAAAAAATAAATGGAGGGGAACAAGACCCGAGGATTGCAACAGCAGAGCTGGGTTAAAGGAGCTTTCGTACGTAGGATCAGTCATGCATCAAGGCACTCTGTGCAATGAGGATATTCATGGTAAATAAGACACAGGAAGGGCAGTCCCAGAAAAGTCATCCGGGATCCGAAAGGGCAAAGGGGGCAGCTTGGAAACGAGAACCAGAATTTGGAGGTAGCTTTGTATCTCATGGGCACAGAGGCCCCTTAGCAGTTGGACCTCACCCCAAGGAGATTCGGGAAGCGGAAACTTTTAAAATACAACCTTGGAGGAATGCAACGACTGGCCCATGGAGAAGGCTGATGTGACACGGGCTGTTAAATATGAAGAAAGGAAAGCAAGCTTTGAGGGAAAGTGCCTTTAGGAAAGAAGACCACCTTTTCCAGCACTCAGAGGTGAGTGAGAGGAGACTGAGAAGAGCACGGATGAAGGACACAGAGGAGCGGATGGAGCTGGGCACCAGCCAGGGAATGAGATTAGCCACGTATACGCAATTGCGCAGAGGTCTGGCTTACCAACCATCACCCCTTACGCCAAGGAGAGCTGACAGCAATGGACAAAGAGGAAGCCAGAAGCTGTTGGTCTCCCGAAGGTGTGATCCTAGCTGGGTGTGAACTCAGCATGGGGAGGTCCAGCACATCTCTCCCCTCTACCAGCTCCCCATAAAGCCCCCAGTTCACCTCCCTGCTGAGGCTCCTAGCTGTGATGGTGGAAAAACCCACCCCTGCCCCAATGCCCACTCTGGCTTAACATCACCGTGAAACGACCATCTCTCTGGACCACAACATGGGGCTTCATCAAGGCTGAGGCCCTGAATGAAGACCTGCTGTGGGACCTGAGAACAGCAGAGCTTTGTGTCTCGTCGTGGTGGCCATCTAGGGACCAGCAGTTGCTTGTCACCCTCTCCCGGTCACCATGGTGGTACGGAGCGGAGCCCCGGGAGACCTTGCTAAAGGTCTTGTGCATGCTTTCTGCTGGGGAATGGGGCACCCTGGGCAAGCCTGCAGATTGTACTGAAGGTCACCGATTGCAGAGGGACAACAGGCAGCTCAGGAAATCCCTCGAGGTGAGACCCGATGGGGACTGGAAGAGTATTTGCGGTAAGCATTGGGTACGCTCCCCTATTCTTATATTCCTCCCGTGGCACCTAATTACAGTCATCATTGGAGGCAACGACCTGGAGGGGCACAGCCGCTCTTTCATCCTGAAGGTTGTGGCTGGTAACTTGCACCCGGGACCTGCTGTCCCCTCCTAATGAGATTCCTAAAAGTGAGGTAACTGCCCCTGTTGGGCAGCAAGAGCCCTGCTCACACATCGATGGGCCAGCAGGCTTTGAAAGGAGGTAGATTTGGGGCTCTGCCCAGCCCTGAGTCAGCAGGACAAGCCAGGCTTGAGTCACCTTCCTGGAGAAGGAGGAGGGAAGCCACCGGTGCGTCATGGCCTGCCACATACCACAGGCATTTCCAGGTGCAGGAGGCACCCGGGTCCTTGGGACTCCCAGCTGCAGAGCTACTACTGGGGCATTGAAATGGGGCAGAGCAAGAGGGCACCCGGTGTGGGGCAAGCAGGAAGGGAATAGGGGAGCGGAGAAGACTCTCTGCAATGCTTGGTCTGTCAGAGCACATTGCAAAGCTCATTTAAGTACCTGCCCACTGAGAAGACGGTGGTCTCTCCAGGATGCATCCTGCCCTTGCCATCCTTGGACCGTCCTTGCCGATGCAGTGGGTGCCTCTTCCTCTTGCTGCAGTGGATGCAGGGGGCCTGCGTGGAGCCCAGATGTACTGTGTGGTGATGCGGTGGGCCCCCGTCCTGGCTGTTTCGGTGAGGACAAAGGCTGCAATAGGAGAAGGACATGACAGGTCATGTTGTCTGGAAGAGTCTTCCCAACCTGGATGCAGCCTCACTGCAGCAAGCCCTGAGAAGCAGCAGCTCTGGAGGGGACCTCCTGTGAGGGCAGGAATGAAAAGGGCTCTTCCCCTTGACAGCAGGGTGAAGCATTCATAGAATCACAGAATCGTTCGGGTTGGAAAAGCCCTTTAAGCTCCCCCAGCCCAACCGTTCCCCTAACCCTGCCATCCCACCCCCAAACCCTGTCCCTAAGCACCTAATCTGCCCAGCTATTAAATCCCGCCGGGATGGGGACTCGACCCCTTCCAGTGCCTGACAGCCCTTTGGGGAAGGAATTGTTCCCCAGGGCCAACCTCACCCTGCCCTGGCACAACTTGAGGCCGTTTCCCCTCGTCCCGTTGCCCGTTCCCTGGGAGCAGAGCCCGACCCCCCTGGCTCCCCCCTCCTCTCAGGCAGTTGTAGGGAGCGATGAGGGCTCCCCTCAGCCTCCTCTGCTCCAGGCTGAACCCCCCCAGCTCCCCCAGCCGCTCCCCAGCAGCCTGGGGCTCCAGACCCCTCCCCAGCTCCGTTGCCCTTCTCTGGACACACTCCAGCACTGTATATATATGAACACACATCGCAACCCTTGGGGGAGCAGGACTTCTTGTTGGGAAGATGCTTTACAGTGAGCTGGAAGGGGGCTGGCTGCAGAGTCTGCAGGCCAATGTGATACCCAAAGGCTGCTTCTCCCTTACTCCGCGAGAGCCACAAGCTGGTATAGGGTTCCCTTACCTGGGCACTGGCACTGGGATGTCCCCTTCATTGTCCCCCAGCATCTCCTTGAGGGCCTCTGCGTTTGCTGAAGAGAGAGGAAAAAGGGAACATGTCAGCCAAAGCGGTCAGCAAGTCTCCGGGCCAGCCCTAGGGAACGCTCACCTTCATTTTGGATGATGCATCTCACGATCTTCTCCACAGTGTCCTCGTTCAGCTCCTCCTCTTCATCTGAAAAGAGAAAACATGGCACTGAGGGCTGGGCTGCGGGCGCTCAGCTGGCCTGTCCCTCCCCAGGAGCAGCCACGTCGGCAGAGAGGTCGGGGAAGCCTCATGTCCCCCATCACGCCGGGAAGCCCCTGGGGAACGCCAGATCCCTCGCCCTGGAAAAGAAATGGCTAAAGCAGCAGCCATGTGTGCGGGGAGAGGGGGGGTCGTGTGGCTCCTCCAGAACTGGGGGGCATCCCGTGAAACGAGTGGGAAGCAGGTTCAAAACAAGTTCAAAGAGAAGGCTCCTCGTGGGGACATTCTGGCCCTGGCGACCCTGGGTGCAGGATGCTGCAGGTGCTAAAACTCTCCAAGGGGACAAGTTCAGAGAAAAGAAACTCATTGGGGCCTGTTAAATATGGAGAAACCATCTCCAGTGGAGAAAGCCCCAGAGCTACGTGCTGTTAAGAAGCTTAAAAGAGTATGCTGGGGAAACTTGGCTCAGTGTCTGCTCCGATGTGGCCTTCATCCCCGGGATTCATTGCAACCTGCTTCTGGCCACTGTTGGAGGCAAGAGCCTCGGCGGGCTAGACCTTCAGCCCAGTCTGCAGTGCTCTACGTTCCCGTGAGCTGGTCAGAGCTGCGGTCCGGTAGGAAGCTGCCCCAAAGAGCATGGTCAGGGGCTGCCGCTGCACTCCAGGAAGACCACGGAGATGTTTCCTTGGGCTGCGGCAACTCCAGCGGGCAAAGCCAACCCTGGAAGGTCCAGATGCTGTCTCCATGGCACGTGCAGCCAAGTCATCGAAGCCAGAGGAGCAAATCCAAGGGCACCTGGAAGCTCCTGCTGCATCCGTGGGTGATCTGAGGGAGCCACATTTCCCTCCTGCGCACGAGAAGTGGCCGCGGGAGGTGCTGACCCTCCCAAGCGCTGCTGGCGGCACAGAGGAGCCGGAGGAGTACTGTACCACCATTTGGCTGTTTTCCAGCAAGGACGCAGCCGGAGGAACGCGTTTTCTCCATTTCAGCAGAGACTCATGAAAACATGAAATGACGGAGCTTGCTTGGGCTGAGCTCTGGCTTGCACCCCTGCTGGGTGCTGCAGTGGTTTCCCAATCCCGCACCCCAAGAGCCGCTTGTAATGACCTGAAGCGATGGAAGAAGCCCTAAAGGTACCCTTCCCGCGTGGGGCAGAAATCCCGAGGAAACACCCCTATTCCCCTGGCCTCACGAGCACAACAGGGACTAGAAGAGCCCATGAATGAAAGCAAACACCGTGCTGGCCCCATGCTGGACCTCCGAACGCCAAAGGGGCAGAGGGGCAGCCCGTGCCCTGGATGGGGATGCTTTCCTTGTAGGGAACATGGGTTATAATCCAGGTGCTGGGGATTTGGCAGGTCCTGGCTGTTGATCAGAATTATCATTTGGTGATAACACTGCTTTGGGAAGGGCCAGAGGCTGGCTCCCACCTCCTTGGCACCACCAGCCTTCACCAGCCTCCGGAGCCAGCAGATCAAGAGGGCTCTCCGTACCACATGCTCGCAACCCCCAGGGAATGCTGCGCTGCTCTCACCACCCCATCCCCTTTTTTCCATCCCAGTGGCAGGCGATGGGTAACCCTCCCATCCCCAGGCAGCACCCCAGAAGCGGGTTCAAGGAGCATCGGTCCAAGCCAGTGAACGACAGCGCCCGAGTCCCCGCTGAGCCCCAGTCGCCCCAGCACTCACTGCCCTGGAGCTCTGCCAACACATCTTTGTTATCTGGGTCGAGCTCGTCCCGGAAAGTCCGGCACCGGTAACCCTTCTTCTTCAGGACATGGCAGATCAGGAAACCCACCAGCCCCATGATGAAGAAGACGAGGACGAGGAGGAAGACCATAGACAGGCTGTGCTGGGGGTCTGACTCCCCATCGTCGGTGCTGTTCTGGTCTGACATGCGGATCTAGGAGAAGGGGGAAGGCGGATCAGAGACCCCGCTGCTCACCTCCCGCTAGGCTCCCCATGCCCATCCTCCTCCTCCTCTTCCTCCCGTCCACCTTGGGCTAGAGCCAGCTCCCAGCTCAGGGTGGGCTGCCAGGTCCATCGAGGAGCGGGCAGGCTGGGGGCGACTCAGCACGGTCTCCCAAGGACACCGCCGCCCCGCATGCGCCCGACAAGAGGCATCCCAAGGGCAGTGGCAGCAGCATCCCCGCAGGCCCACCCGGCGCCGGGCTGCGGCGCTCCCCCGTCCCTTGCGGGTGGCTTCCCAAGGGCACCGGTCCCCCGGCCTCCCCCAGGCTCTGCGGCGGGCGGCATCACCCCGCTCGCCCTTGCGGGGGGATGAGCATCCTGACGGCGCCGTGCCAGCCCACTCCCCCCTGCATCCCTCCCCACTCACGGCCGAGGGCCTCCACCGGCAAAGGCAACGGCAGGGCAGGCAGGGAGCCGCGGCAGCCGGGCTGGCGGAGGGCCGAGCCGGCCGGCAGCTCCTGCATCTTCCTCCCGCAGCACTGAGCTCACTCCCTCCGCCCCGGCTCCCCTTGGGCTTTCTCGTCTCTCTTCCCAGGGGCTCAAAGCTCGGCCACCCGCTCGCCGGCTCCGCTTCCCGGTGCAGGCAGGGTCTCCCCCATCCCTCCCCAGCCCCCCGCCCTGGGCTCGCTCCTCCGGTCCCCGGCTCCCGGCTGCCTTCCTTCCTCGGGAAGGAGCCAAGCCGGCTCTGGCTGCCGCGGCAGCCTGCCGCTGTCTGCCAGTGAGAGCACCCGCCTGTCCCGACCCCGGAAAAATCTCTCCGGAGCGGTTTCAGAGGAGGAAGGTGCAGAGAGACGCTCAGGGAAACGCCGGCAGCTGCAGCAGGGAGCAAGCAGGAATGCCGCTCGGGAAGCCGGCGCTGGCAAGCTGCTGCCTGCCCTGGGGCGAATAACCTCGCCTGCATGCAAGCCAGCCCCAATTTCCCCTGGCACCCTCCCTTCCGAAGCTCTCGGCAAGTTTTAGAGCACCGAGCCGTGGTGCTGGGAGGGCAGAGGGGGGGAAGGGGGTCTCAGCAAGACCAGGACCGTTCCCACAGCAGCATGTGCGAGGGGAAGAGGGGTGCGGACACCGGCACCAGGATCACAGCACCAAGGAGTCAGTGGAAAAGGAGCCCCGGGAGCCCCCGCAGCCCACCACCCTGCCCCAGGCCAACTGTCTCCCCTCCCAGCTGAAAAAAGGAACGGCTAAGCTGTTCAAAATCTCCAGCCGTGGTGGTCCCACGACCTCCTTCTCCATCTCCACCACATTATCCTCACTCTGGGAGGCTTCACACACCCCTTTGCTCCTGCAAATTAGGCTTGCTCCTCTTGGTCCTTCACCCAGTGGCCAGGTCCTCCCCCCAGACCCTGAGAAGCACAGGCAATCCCTGAAATCCCTCCCACCCCATCTCTACAGACCTAAGGGTCTATCTAGAAATACTCATTTGTGGGAATTATCCCACCATGCTCCCGATTGCCATGAGGCAACCTGTAACTCCTCTAGGCTTTCAAATACTTGATGATGAGGGCTCCTGGCCTTCTCCGCAGGTGACCAAGAGTCAACCTTCAGGATCCCAGGACCCTCCGTCACTGCAACTTTGGGGGGTCACGGCATTGCAGGTGCCCCCCAGCTGTCTGCTGGCCTGGCAGCAACACAGGCCCTAAGGTGGCCCAACTATGGCAAGACAAGACCATGGGCAGCAAGACTTAGAGTCACAGAGTCGTTCAGGTTGGAAAAGACCTTTAAGAACCCCCAGCCCAACCGTTCCCCTAACCCTGCCATCCCACCCCCAAACCCTGGCCCTAAGCACCGCCTCTGCCCGGCTTTTAAATCCCCCCAGGGCTGGGGACTCGACCCCTTCCCTGGGCAGCCCCTTCCAGTGCCTGACAGCCCTTTGGGGAAGGAATTGTTCCCAATGGCCAACCTCACCCTGCCCTGGCACAACTTGAGGCTGTTTCCCCTCGTCCGTGCTCCTGCCCTGCATTACCAGGGCTGCAGGAGAGGCAAGGTCTCCTAACGCTGGACCAACAAGCTGCGTCATTGCACGAGTCTCAGCTGATCAAGACCTTAAGGGCGGTTTACTCCTTGCCTTTGTTTCTTCAAAGAGGGGGACCAAGCATGTCTGGGTGCCTGCAAAGCCCTGAGGGAATGCAGTCATGGTGAGGTTATTCCCATTTTTCCTCATGCCCACGCATGCTGTCCTGCACAATAAATTGCCTTTCTCCTCCCGGGCGTTCCCGCCCACCCAACGCATTGCTGCACCCCTCCAGCCTTCAGTCGTGCTGGGCAAAACAAGCCCAGGTCACTCAGCCCTTCCTACTTCGAGGGAAGATTCCCGTTTTCCCACGGCCTCTGGTGTCAAAGCATTTCCACAACACAGGGGATGCAGGATGGCAAGAGGGAGAACAGCACAGCAGCCCCCTTAGGAGCAAATCTGGGCCCTGCGTGGAGTGAATCAGGATGAGGAGGGGGCTTCGCTACTGCCAAGCTGCACCCAGGCGGCTCCGCAGCTGGGTTATCCCAGCAGATCACATTTCTCCTCCCGATGCTCTCCCTGGGCATCACGTGGCCCCGGTTTCCATCCTGCTTTCACCACCCCAGCCTCAGCATCCCTCCGGGCTGCTCCATCCCTGTCCCACTGCGGGACACCCTTAGCACTTTTATGGCCAGACCATGAGCCTTGTCCCACGCAGCACCTCACGGGTGACCCAAAATAGAGGCCACGGCTCCTCTCTGCCCCAAGACCAGCCAGCACGGCAGGCGTGAGCCCACGCAGCTGAGCTCTCCACCCCAGGCAGGCTGGCCATGTCCATCCTGGCCAGCGGGGACGGTCCCCACGGGGTGCTAAGCCCCACGCCGTGCTGGGGAGGTGTGAACACGGCCGCACACTGGATGCTCATGGCACATCCAGAGGCTGTGGGCTCTGCATCCTCCGTCCCCTCCTGCCCCCATCCCAGCTCCTGTCCCCATCGTCTGCGACCCTGCCGGCCAAGGCAGTGCAAGCTGAGATGTGATGGCAAGGCAGCCACCGCTCCGGGATAGGCAGCTGCCTGCTGGCTGCCTGCCCGCTCCTCTCACTGCCGCCATCCCCCAGCCCTGCCCCACCAGGTCACCCACTCAGGGCTCCCCAGTGGGTGCAGGTGTGAATCCTGGGGGGACTTCAGAGGATTCACTCCCTCTCATGACATTGCCTGGAAGCCCTTAAATTTTAAGCTGCTGGGCCAAGAAGTGGCCAGGGAGGGAGGGGACGGAGCGACCGAGCAGAGGGTGGAGGGACAGCACTGTCACCCCTTGCCCCGTCCCGCAGCCAGCTCCGGTCCCAGCTCATCGCCACATTACCTCTTGTCCGCTCTCTTCCCACGCCTCCTCCGCAGCCATTAATGGCAGACGTCACCCCGCGAACAATGCGAACGCGCCCGCTCGGGGGATCGTCCGCCGCAGCCCCGCTGGTTGTCCACGTGGCAGCTAAACAGGCCAGATTGCCCGGCTCCGGCAGTCCCACGGGCAGGCTCTTCCTGGGGTCTCCACTATGATGCTCGGCCCCAAAATTGCCATCGCCTCTGCAAAAATGCTACATCCCATCGTGTCAAACACCTTCCCAAATCTTAAGCCCTTATTTAAGTTTTTCAAACATCCCTAGCAAGCTAATGGCCTTCAAACCACAGCGCGTTTCTGCTCTTGAGCACAAAGAGCATCTAAAAATATCTCTCTCCAATGCTTTCTTTGCACCGCTCCAAGACCTGTGAAGATGCCCAGAGCAGCGACCGGCTTCCAGAGAGCGAGCTCGGCCGGCAAAGCAAATCCCACCAGAGGCAGGGATGCGTTTCTCCCCTCCTCGCTCCTTTCCCCCAGCCAGACGGCTCGGCCGTGCCGCTCGGGCAGCTCGGTGGCCCCAGCCGGACGTTATCTGGTGGCAGCACCTTGCGGAGCGGCGACGGGGCGAGCGTCATGCCGAGTGAGCAGCCCCCGTCAAGACGTCAGCGCGCTCCCCGTGTTTGCTGCTACACCCTTGTTGTTCAGCACGTTTAAAGCCTACTTAAGGTGGTGGGTGCTGGGCTCAGCGCTCGCTCTGCCAGGGATCGCAGCTCTGAGCATCCCCAACCACAGCGGTGCCCTATGGGGTCACGGCCAGAGCATCCCGGCATCCCCCGGAGCATCCTTGCTCCATGCTTGGGAGCCGACATCCTAAAGGGAAACACGCACGAGAAGCAGCGCGGCAGGAGCAGTGTTCCTGTAGAAGTGGCAGAGCCGGCCAGAAGCATCATTTAATAATGTCACAATTTAATCATACCTGGGCACTAATTCTCTCGCCAGCCTGCGGCCAGCACAGCAGCCAAAATCCCACCCTGCCCCACTGTCGCCTTGCCGCCCCGCCGGCTCCATCCCGCACGCTCCAGGCCATGCACGCGTGAAGCTCCCCTTGCGGCACACCGAGGGGTTTCCCTCCCGTACGTTTATTACCCAGCATCAAAATCCTGTCGCCGAGAAGCCAGGGAACATCCCGATACCAACCTGCCATGGTCTCCATCCTCAGCCGGCTCTTGGCGTGCCCTTGGGGGTCCTTGCCCTTTGCCTGCTCCTCTCTGACTCCCCGCTTTATGCACTTTGGGGAGCCTGCCTCCAGCGCGGCATCCTTCGCTCCCAGCCTCCTGCCTGCAGGAAGCGATCGGGCAGGAGACCGGCAAGACCAGGTCCTTGCCAAGCACCCATTTCAGCTAATGTTTTCCGAGCCTTTGGGCAAGACTACCCGTTCCTTTCATCCTTTCTTCTTTCCAGCCCACGGGGAGCAGATTTTTGCTGCTGGTGTCACCCGTGGCATGGCCTTGTCCCCATCCCTCGCCAGCTCCGGGTGAGGTTCAGGGTTTTTCCCCCGTTCTCCATGGCTGCCCTTTCGTACATGGCAATTTTCTGCCCGGCTTTTGTTCTCTGCCTGCCTGGCGGTGCCTCCCTGTCCCTGCTCCCTGCCAACCCCCGCAGGTTATTTCTGGAGGCTGCCAGAGGACCTGCACCCTGCCGGGGTGGGACCTGGGAGGGCTGCTTGGCCGGGTGACAGTCGGCAGTGGTGGTCGCCGTCCCTCACAGCTCGGATGGCTGCTCCCAGGAAGGGGACAAGTCCCAGCGAGGTGTGCGTGTCCCGCTGGGACCCCCCTGCCCTGTCCCTTGTGCCCTCGGTGGGTCGGCTGCAGCAGCTGGGGGGTGACTGGGGGTGATTGGGGAGCAAGTGGGGGTAACTGGTGAGCAGCTGGGGGGGGACTGGGGAGCAGCTGTAGAGTTACAGGAGAGAATCCAGTGGGCAACTGGGAGTTACTGGGGGCAGCTGGGGCTGTTTGGGGCAAGTGGGGGTAACTGGTGAGCAGCTGGGGGGGGCGAGCAACTGGAGGGCTACAGAAGAGAATCCAGTGGGCAACTGAGAGCAGCAGGGAGTAACTGGGGGTGGCTGAGGGCAGATGGGGGTGGCTGGGGGGCAGCGAGGTGTGACCGGGGTGCGACTCGGGTATCCGGGGGCAGCCCCGGGGTGCGGGGGCAGGCGGTAGGACCGCGGGGGCGCCGCAGCGGCGATGGCCCCGCCCGCGGCCCCACCCCCCGGTGCCCTCTGGCGCTCGCTGTCGGGTGGCGCCGCGCAGGCGTGGGCGCACGGCGCGGTCGCGGCGTGATGACGTAATCCGGAGCGCGCGGCGGCGGGTCCCGGCCTCTCCGCAACCGGCCTGGGGGCAACCCACTCGGGCGGGTGGGGCGGGCGGCGGGGCCCGGGGAGAACCGGGGGGCGGGGCGGGCCGGCCCGGCTGGGGGGGGGGGCGCCCGGCCCTGACCTGCCCTGCCTCGGCGGGGCGGCCTGGGCAGGGTCCCCTCACGGCGCCCCGGGGCTCAGCGGGCCTGGGGCGGGGGGGGCTCGGTGGGTCCCGTCACGGGCAGGGGGTGGGGGCTGGGGGTGCTGTCCGTGTTCCCCCCCCCGTGACTCCCCGTGTCGTTTTCCCCTCCAGGAGCGGGGCACCCCATGAAGCCGCATCGCCTGGCGCTGACCCACAGCCTGGTCCTGCACTACGGGCTCTACAAGAAGATGATCGTAAGCGGCCGGGGAGGCCAGCGGGGGCCCCCGCACCCAGGCGGCGGGGGAAGCGGGGGCTGCGGCAGGTGGCTTTGGGCAGGCGGCCGCCAGCCTGGGCGGTTTAGGCTTCGGTGTGCGTGAAAGGTGCTGGAGAGCTGTGCGTGGTCCTGCTGACTTCAGTCCTGTCCTCCATGTTAAGGCTCAGACTGTGTTCTTCACAGCTTTCTTGTGCTGCTGCTCCTTCATTTCTGTTTTGGCGCAGCAGGTAACAGAGTAGTTGCAGACAAGGCTTTGAGCAGGCTCGGGTGTTCTCATTGGCCTGAGCCACCACTGTACCAGCCAGAGCTGATTTGAAAGGCAGCATTGTTCATTGTCAGGGTCTTGTTCAAACCGGTGCATACGGCACTGTGCCTGGAGCTTCAGCAGTGCGGCAGAGCACTGTACGTGAAAATTCTCTGTCTGTAGCTCCTTCTAGGAAGGACCCAGTGACCACTGAGCACTGTGTGATTGTAGAATGGTAAAGCTGAAAAAAAAAAAACCTCTCGGGAGGCTTTCTGATTCACCTTGGTGCCTTAATGGAGTTCGCTCAAACAACCTAGTCTGGTGCGCTCCGGCTGTTACTGTTAGAAAGATTTTTCTCTTCCTGAAACATAGCCTGTGTAAACCTAGTAAAGCATGATCAGCATGTAACGATAATCAAAAAGAAAACTTAAATCTTCATCTTTCAAGAAATGAACTAGGTTTGGGATAATGGCACATCACCACAAATGTGTGGTACCCCTCTTTTGAAGTATTTTATTTCACTCGGTGTAAGCGGGATTGAACCGTGCTCCTTTCCCTAGAATCCTTGTTCACTTTTCTGCCTGTTCTTGCAGCACAGAGCAAATGAAAAGCCCTCAGGAGTACAGGGCACGTAACTTAATGCCTCACGATACAAGATCAAGGCGGGAATGGTAAAAGTCTTCTGCCATTCTGCCCCTTTTGAGACAGCTTTTGCCCATTCTGACATGCAGAATATGCCACCTGCAACTGCTCATTGTTTTGGGGCAACTTGTTTTGTTTTCCTGTTGGTTTATTCTCACTTTCGGTGTGGCGGGATTGCTTCTAAGATGTTTCAGACCATTGAGCGATTTAATTCCTGGGCTGCCTGGCGTGGTCCCAGGTTGTGCTATCTGATCCTGAGGCCGGGTGCAGCTGTTGCCTATTGTCCCCGCAGCCTCTGATCTGTGTGATGTGCCCTGGGGAAAGGCCCCTACCCAGAATGTTATTCTAAATGTTGTAGGCTACAGCTCCAGGTGCTTCTGGTTTTATGTATGTATATGTATGTGTTTATATGTGTACATATAGGGACATAAAAGCATTTATGGTGTCTTTTCGAGGGAATTACCTCATTAAAAGAGGTGAAGAGCGCTTCTGTCACAGTTATCATCATGTGTAGCTAGCAAACAGGGAGGGGAGGTTAAAAATGGGTACAAACCCATGATTGCTCCGATCTGTGAGGGATGTTAGGACTTTCCTCCAGCCTTCTCCTTTGTGCTTGTGCATACCACATATGTTCCTCGCCCTTCTGCAGTCGGGCTCTGCTCCATGTGACGCTCTGCGCACCAGCCACTTCCCCTGTTACTCATGAGCCTGAACCGGATGACCCTGCAGGTTACTCAAAGGCATGTGCTCTCAAAATGATTGTAGATCTCGATCGTAGATCATTGCTTGCAGTTGTAGGTGACTGCAAGTAAACCGGTAATAGTGGGGCTTGTTTTGGGGCTGTGGAGAAGAAAACACAACCAACTTGCCTCAGCAATGTGCATTCATGTCTGCAGCGTGCTTTAGGGATAAATCGTGAGCTGCTGTGAAAGCACAGTGATTGTCAGACAAACGTGCAAATTCCAGTTCTTCCCCAGCTAGACCAGGCTCTTCTCCAGACTATGGTTAGTTTGCCAGGTTCCCTCATCCCCACCGTTAGATGTTAAGCAAAGCTACAGCCTGCTTTGTGCCCTCAAAGACCTGACTAAATGTTTAGTTGTTGTGATACCAAAAAAAGCCTGTCCTAAAGGTCACTTCTCAAGCACTCAAGAATTGGGCAATGTTAAAACCAAAGTTGTATCACTGTGAGCACAAGAGAGCAGGATTAGACCAGTGGCTTGAATTCTGGCACATTTTCAGTGTCTTCCCCACTATATAGGCAGGACAAGGTGCAAAATTCTTGCAAGCACCATAGCAGTACAGTGTTCCTGCTTTTTATTTTTTAGGGCAAAGTCTGAACAGCCAAACCAATACAAGGGGGGCAGAGGGAAAAGCTAGATCTCGGCTGCTTCAGGACCTGCCCGTCCATTCCACGCATCTTTGTCATTATCTTTAGCACTTGTACAAGTGCCTGGTGTTTGGCATGGGCTCAGGTTCAAGCTCTTCCACCGCAGCCTGTCCGCTTCAGCAGTGAGAGACTTGCGGATTGAGTGAAAGCAAATAGAAAATAAGCTGGCCCAAAACTAAAGCATGATACCAATTTTTAAAGGAAGGTGCTAAAATGGACAGGTGGAACAGTTCCTTGATGCAATATATAAAATTAGAAAAGCTTCCCTGTGTAATTAATATAATTCCCTAGTAAAATTGCATCCAGCCATGGTGACCTGTGGTTGTGCTTGCAGCAGGGGTGCAACTGGATTACGCTCAGGGCACGTGTAATCTTTGCAGAATTTATCTTTCAGATTTTTACTGTAAACGTATGAACTTCTATAAATAACTTCCCCAGGGTTGGGATTTTTCTTGCAGAAACAGCAAAAAGCATCTTCTGACATAACACTTCTAAATGTCAAATCCACGTCGGAATGAGGAGGCAGTAGGCAGAGCTGTACGCTTCACCATATTTTTAGTCTTGAAACGCTTTTGGGGGGTTGTATTTTCCACGAGATGCCATCGTGAAGCTGAAAACCGCAGAGGAAACCTCATCCTGTACAGTCAGTGACTGGCAGTTATGAGCAAATAAAAGTGGGGATTATGGTCAGTTGTGACTATAAAAGATTCTGTTAACTGGGTGTTGCGGTTACATCGTCATCCTCTCTGCCTCCTCCAAACAAAAAGCTGCTGTCCTGTCCAACTGGGTTCACCTCTTTGCACCTTTCCCAGTTTATCCATGGCTGTGGCGCACTGGAAGGCGGTGAACCAAGGCTCAGCATTGCCGAAAGAGGGAGGGTTGTCCTGCCACTTGCCTTCCCGGCTCCTCTGCTGCATTGTCCTGCTGCCTGCCTTGTGCTGCATCTGGAAGCTGTTGGATCCCTGCGTGAACTGACGCAACTCAGTAACTCGGCAAAGCCGGGAGAGCTTTCTGTGAAGTTAGCAAAACGAAGCAGCAGACAGAGGGGGCCGAGTGCCAGGGCTTGCTCAGGAAGGTGGGTGGGATTGCTGGGAGCAGGGTGAAGGGTGGAAGTAAGCAAGTTTCTTCTTCTGGCAGCAGCTGAGTCAGACTTGAAGCTTTAGGTCTTTTATTCCCCCCCCGCCTTTCTGTTTTGAATCACAAGTCCCTACTCTTTCTTGTCCAAGAGAGCCTCTGGATATCCCATGAAAGCTATTTCTTCTCCATGAGGACTCTTCAGCTTTGGTTTTGATCTTGTTTGATTTAATCAGCCATCTGGATACCTGGGAGGTGCAGAGCCCTCATGAGGAATAGGTCTTGCCTTCACCCTTAGCAGCTGCACTGATGGCTCGTGCCTGTGAGTTGCCTCATCCTCCTTGTTTGAGTTGTCAGAGGCAGCAGCCTCCAAGAAACACTGAACCCCATGCGTCCACATGGAAAGCACCATACCACGTGCAGATCAATTTGGGAAAGGAGTCAGCGTGTTTGTTAGGGTATATTATGTCTCTGAAAATTAACACATTTCCTGCCTAGCCCAGAAAACGGGTGCATTGGTGTACTTGCCCTGACAAATTTTCCCTTAGGAGACAAGCTCGTGCATCTTAATTTTTTTTTTTTTTTCATGTCCCACTTTTTCTATAAAGTGCATGCTTTAATTAAGAGAAATTGAGAAACACACAAAAGATCTCTTGGTGATTTCAGCCCAACTTTAATTTCCTCTCGCCAGGTATGTGGTGTTAATTTTTAACTTCCCATATATTGAGGTATGTGAGTTAAGAGCCAAACTGGCAAGCCTGTATTGTCACAAGGTCTTGAATTTGAATCCATCCAGTTCCCTGACTGTTTTTTGCCAGCTTTCCAAAGGAAACAAAGCTTTATGCAACTCTCCCGTCTGTCTGTGAGCTTTCTCCAAATCATTTCTGAACCTATCAGCCCATTACAGGCAAATCTGACAGAGGGACCAAAACCACCCCTACATCAAGGTCTTAAAATTATATAAGAGCTGGTGCCTGGTAAGGGAGTAGTGCCCCCCAGTGAAGAACCAGCTGTAGTTTGAGCTCAGCTGTTTCATTCTGCTGGCTTGCCCAAGGATGGGGGGTGCGCAGTGGGGGAAGGCAGGCATCAGAGGGTATGTGGCAAGAGCTGCGGTTATTGTGAGAGACAGGAGATGGGTTTGTGGCTGAAAGAGAAAAATGGGTAGGAAAGCAGGCTTCATGGAGCAACTTGTTGAATTTAAATGAACACGGAAGTCAGGAACCCAATGTATTGGAACATTTTTTGATACACCTCGTGCAGGTCGTTTGTCAGTTAGCTTGAGGTTTCTTACAGCCGAAGCAAACGTGGGTTTGGATGGGAAATAAATCTTGCCTTTCTCTCTTGAAGGTTTTCAAACCCTACCAGGCATCCCAGCACGACATGTGCCGATTCCACTCCGAGGACTACATAGACTTCCTGCAGAGAGTGAGTCCCAACAACATGCAGGGATTCACCAAGAGCCTCAACGCTTTCAACGTGGGCGATGACTGGTGAGTGCTCCGTGCTCCTGCAAACCCGCCGTCAAAAAGGGTGATCCTGCATTGCTCGTGTCCGGAGAGCTCTTTCAGAATGTCCCATTTCTCATTTAGTTTTTAACCAAAATGAGGTGCGTGTCCTGCCTGTGTGTATTACTGGAACCTCCTTGATTCCTTTCCCTTCTCTTGCAGTCCTCCTTTTCAGATCTATATTTAGACTGTAAGCTTGTTGGGTTAGAGACTGTATCTCTGCTTGTTCTTGCAGGGCTTCCAGTTCTTGAACATGCTAACTATTTTTTTAAGTAATTGCCTGTTATTTTAGCTACTTTAGTACATGCCTGTTAACTTCAAGACAGCCTCAATAGCCTGATTTTCAGGTAGAACTGAGGAGATACTCATGCTTCTGTACAAAACTAAATGAGATCTTGTTGAGAATATTCAACTCCAGTCTTTAATGCTCGTAAGAGGTGAAACTTGAAAGAAATGTGTGGAAGGGCTCTGTGGGTGACTGAGGAAATAGCAATGTGCCTTATCTCGTTGAGGGTTACAGGGCGTGTCGGAGAGTAAGATTGTCCTTGTGTATGCTGTGGAGGGGAAGGCTGTAAGTATTAGCCCATGAGGAGTTATGTTAGCTAGAGTATTATCCCAAGAAGACAGTAGTCTAGCCTGATTTTTAATATTTAGGCTGAGGATCAGAAGGCTGTTCTGTAACCTTGCTGCTCTGATGATCAGAAGCCATCTTCTTACTAGAAATGAAAGGGGAAATAAAACCCCGCAGTCTTTAAGCCATTGCTTGTCCATGAATGAAATGTGTGACATGATGCCAGCAGGCGGGTGACACAGGGACTCAGTGTCCTGTGTTCCTGTACTCTCCTGGTGCCTGGCGGAATGGATCAGACCTCGGTGCTATCTTAAGAGCAGTGTTCCTCTCTGGTTGCAGCATACCGCACACCGGGCTGTGCATTTGGAAGCAGAGAGGGGCAGGGTCTTCCAAAAACAGCCAGAGGGAAGACAGTGCAGGAGCAGGCCAGTCCTCCCATCTCCTGATCCAGTGCCTCACATCATGTCCTAGCTCTGGGCACATGTCAGCAAGGCTGCAGGGCAGACACCAGCCCACGGTGTGAGCAGGGGAGCCTTTTCAGGACTAGCTTGGAAGCTTTGGTAATCATTATCAAATTCACTGAGTTTCCTATTGTGTTTGCAGCCAGACTGCTCGCCTGCTGGTACTCAGTGTGTTATAAGCAGGGTCAGAGTGATCCCAGATTAACTCTTTCACAGAGAGTGAATTTGGATCTTGCTCAGGTGATGTCCCTGGATAGTTTTATTCCTGGCTTTGCTCTGGAGAAATGGGAAGGAATGAGAAGATGTTCTGTGTTTGAAATATGGTTTCCTTTTCAGCCCAGTGTTTCCAGGCCTCTTTGAATTTTGCTCTCGCTATACTGGGGCCTCCCTGCAGGGAGCAACACAGTTGAACAACAAGGTAACTGAACTGATGTGCTTATCCTTTGAAACACAGGCATAAGCCAACTGGTTTTCAGTTTAAGGAGAACCTCATGGATTATTTTTTTTTTGTAAAACAATACAGCAAGACCCAAGGAAGCTCTAATGAGCGTAAAGAACAAGTGCAGGAACAAACTGTATGTGCCAGGTGCTCTGCCTGTTGCTGGCCGGAGCGGGAGCAGCGGTGGTGGGAGATAATATTTTCTGGTCTAGCGGGGAATGTAGAGCACAGGACTAATCCGGTAACCAAACATGACGTAACCAAAACTGTTGGCTGGGCTAACAACCAAGGTGGAGCTTTGGAAAGGCCTCTGTTAGGAGCAGGAAAGGCCAGAAGGGTGTTTGTGGGCCACAGGGCTACACAAGTGGAAGTGGGTGCAAGGTTGTTGTTACCACGTTGTCACCTAACTAACTTACCTTTCCTTTCTTAGATCTGTGATATTGCAATAAACTGGGCAGGAGGCCTGCATCATGCCAAAAAGTTTGAGGTAAGGAGGCAAATCTGCATATTCCTCTGTCTTTTTGAGGTCCAGGCTCTGTGTAGGTCCTGTTCTAATGCTGCTGTTCGGTTTTCTCTGTCTTGCAGGCTTCTGGGTTTTGTTATGTTAATGACATAGTTATCGGCATCCTGGAGCTGCTCAAGTAAGGACATGGGGCAAGTGCAGTACTGTCCTGGCTGGCGTGTGGTTTCCCTCTGCTGCTTCACTGTTCTCTCTCGGTTTCCCCTCCCCTCGTTTGTCCAGGAAGGCCAACAACTTGATTTTTTTTTTTCTTTTTTTTGTTTTTTTTTTTGTCCCGGCCTCCCCTTTAGGCACAAGAAAGGGGGCTTGAGATTTGGAATATCTGACTCCAATTTTGTTGCGTGCAGCTTAAGGGATACAGAAAAGTTCTTCAATTCCATTTCTCATCCATCTGCGAAATACTCATTTCAGGGTCTCCTGAGCCTCAGCTTTTTTGCCACAGTGAGCCTTTTGTAGGTAAATGCAAATTATGGCTCACTGGAGACAGTTAAATGACTCAAATCTTTCTTGATTTGCTTGAGTGGCTTAAGAACTTGAGCAACACATGGGTGATCAAAAAACGCTTTGAGTAGAAGAGTTGGATTTTTTTTTTTTTTTATTTAGAAAATGAAAAATAAATTCAGAATGGGAGGAAGAGCTAGAGAAATACCTTCTGTTTCTTGGATTAATCTGTGATTTATTTTTTTTATTTTGTACTCTCAAATGCCCTCCTTGTCACTGAACCTGAGATAAGGCGTAGAATTAAGAAAGAGTTGGGGTTGACCAGACAGTAGTTACATGACTGGTGGCGAGCTTACTCGCTCTCAAAGCTAGGTTTATGGGATGTACTGGGGTTTCCTGTACCTCCTTCCTCTCTGCCAGTCTTCCCTGCTCTGTATTTGGAACCTCAGGTCTTCACTGTGTATCTGTACACACCCATTTTCTAGTCTCACGTGGGTCTCGTGTGCCAGAGGCTTCAAATACAGCCCAGTTAGCCCTCATGGGAGATTATCACACGTCCCTATTCTTTTGTTCCCTTTTTTCAGGAACCATTTCTGCAGCAGGTAGCTGCATACTTGGGTTTGCTTCCCACCATGGCAGTACTGTGGTGCCTTTGCTCTTAGGAGGTCCCTTTCTCCCTTTATCAGTGTGCAAGGGCTGTGTGTACGCATCCCCTTTTTCTCCTTGCTGCCATTTGTTTACAGGATGAATAATCTGGACTGTCTTAAATAGTTTATGTCTGTATTTGGAGACTGAGGCAAGGTACTTGTCTGCTGATCAGCCTGGGTCAGCACCATCAACCGGTTTGATCAGATCACCACAGGCACACTTAAAGCCATGATTCCAACACAGATAGCACAAACCACGCGCTCCTCCTCTCTGCTTCGATGTTGTCTTGGTTTTTCAGGTCCCTCCCCAGTCCCCCAGGATCTTGTCATGGATGTCAGATCCCCTGCCCTTTAGGAATTGACCAGATGCAGTATTTCCTTATGAAAAGTTGCAGAATTTCTCCCCAGCTGAGCAGGCAGCTCTCGCGCTGGCAGGCAGGGATGGCTTAGGGCCAGTGTTTGACAGCACATCAGCTTTGACCATTACCCCAATGTGTTTACTTGTGATGATCTCCCCTTCTTCACCCTCTGTCTCTGCGCCCCAGCAGGCTGCTTCTCCAGTAAATTTAGTCTAGCCTAGTGTTCTTGGTGCTAGCCAGCTGGGACATAGTGCTGCTGGTACTCTGGCACGTGGAGGGAAGTGTTCCTACCTCCTCCTTGGCTGCCTTGCCTTTCATTTCCACATATGGTTCAAAACCATTGGCGCACTTAAAGATTAACTAGCGGCATGCTGTGTGTAGAGGAAACAAAGCCCCACAGCTTTAGAAAGTTAGAACCCCCAGGTAGTTAAAATAGGTTCACTGTGTCATGTGCTTTCCAAGATATTTCTGGTCCCATGTGAAAACCTTTTACTCCAATATCTCTTCCCAAGCACATCAGAAGGAAATGTTTTAGTGGTGAGACGTGTTTTGACTGCATACAAATGTGATGTATCTAAAGCCATTTGATAAGCCTGGGGTGGGACAGGTGAGTTCTTTTGGCAAGTGGGCTTGCAGGTGGTTTTCAGTGCTCAAGGTGATGCTGAGGCATGTGAGGAATAGTGAGGTTGGGCGTGGGGCAGACAGTAATGCCATTTTTCCTCCTGTATTCAACAGGTATCACCCACGTGTTCTGTACATTGATATTGATATCCATCATGGAGACGGTGTGCAGGAAGCTTTCTACTTGACGGACCGTGTGATGACAGTGTCATTTCATAAATATGGGAACTATTTCTTTCCTGGTACAGGTATGTATTTTCTCTTATAGTGTGAACCTGGCCTCGCTTCAGAATCCTTTGAAAGCTCTGCTGGAGCATAGAAGTGTAAAATGACGAAATTAGAGCTGCAGGGAGAAATGATGGAAGAAAGGACATGGAAAAGCAATTAGAGAGCAACAGAAGTATAGTTATTTTTAAGAAAGAGGGATCCTAGCTCGGTTAAGAGACATAAACCGAGACCAGATCTCGCCTTTCCATGCCTCTGAAGTCTCAGAGCTATTGTGACTCTCCTGTCTTGCCCTGGCCAGGTGACATGTATGAAGTTGGTGCAGAGAGCGGTCGTTACTACTGTCTCAACGTGCCTCTACGAGATGGCATTGATGACCAAAGTAGGTGTTCCCTGCTGTTTCCCCTTGCCCAGGCATTTGCTGGCCCTTCTGCTCCAGAGCCATGACCAAATCTGTCTTTCTCTCCAAAGGTTATAAACACCTCTTCCAGCCAGTCATTAACCAGGTGGTGGATTACTATCAGCCCACCTGCATAGTACTGCAGGTAAGAAAGCAAGCCTCTCTGCCCATGTCCGGCCCTTTCAGAGGCTGTATGTTGGAGGGGGCTGCTATCAATAGAATCATAGAATTGTTTAGGTTGGAAAAGACCTTTAAGATCACCAAGCCAAATGGTTCCCCTACCCCTGCCATCCCACCTCTAAACCCTGGCCCTGAGCACCTCGTCTGCCCGGCTTTTAAATCCCCCCAGGGGTGGGGACTCGACCCCTTCCCTGGGCAGCCCCTTCCAGTGCTTGACAACCCTTTCATTGAAAAAATTTTTCCTGATGTCCAACCTAAACCTGCCCTGGCACAGCTTGAGGCTGTTTCCCCTCGTCCCATCACCTGTTACCTGGGAAGAGACCCCAACACCCCCCCTCTCCCCCAACTTCCCCCTACTGTCAGGCAGTTGTAGGGAGCGATAAGGGCTCCCCTCAGCCTCCTCTTTCTCTGGCTGAACACCCCCAGGGCCCCCAGCTGCTCTTCATCAGCCTTGGGCTCCAGACCCCTCCCCAGCGTCGTTGCACTTCTCTGGACACGCTCCTGCTGGCCACACCACTCCTGATACAAGCCAGGATGCCACTGGCCCTCTTGGCCACCTGGGCACCCTGCTGGCTCCTATTCAGCCGCCTGTTGACCAACACCCCCAGGTCCTTTTCTGCCGGGCAGCTTTCCAGCTGCTCTTCCCCACACGTGTATCATTGTGTGGGGTTGTGACCCAAGTGCAGGACCCAGCCCTTGGTCTTGTTGAACCTCAATGCAATTGGCCTGGGCCCATGGATCCAGCCTGGCCAGGTCCCTCTGCAGAGTTTATGTATTTGTAAAAACATTTTTTTTTTATTATCTCTTACATGTGTTACCTTCTGTTCCTGGGGAATCAGGGTTGGTGTGTCCTAGCTGAGCTGCTGTCTGTACCCTCTGGTGTATGAGGGTGGCCAAGGGGTTGGGATGCTGAGCTGTGTTTGGAAAACAATGCCTCCATAGCAAAAATTCAGTTGTTCTTTTTCTGTTCCCCAGTGTGGTGCTGATTCTCTGGGTTGTGACCGTCTGGGTTGTTTTAACCTCAGTATAAGAGGACATGGGTAAGTACAGCAGGGCTCGGCAGAGCAGTTGAAAGACCGTCCTTTAGTCTGAAGGGCTCTACTGGGTCCTCTGCTGTGAGGCTTGAGCTTTGACCTTGGCCTTCCAGCAGCACCAGCAGTTTTTTGGGTTTTTTTTAACTCTTGTGTGACAGGAGGGAGTCTCAGAATGAGGGTTTGTACAAGGCCCTGCAGAGTGGTGGCTCACAGAGTAGCACATGGTTCAGGCTCCCTGGGTGGAAGCCCTGAAATCCAGGTGTAACACACCAGCCGTGGTGCTGTTCGAGTGTACGCTGGGATTTCTGACATGTGAACGTGTGCTGCAGTTAACAGCTCTGGCATTTTTTTGTTTGGGGTTTCTAGGGAGTGCGTGGAGTATGTAAAGAGCTTCAACATCCCCTTGCTGGTACTGGGAGGAGGTGGTTACACAGTCCGCAATGTGGCGCGATGCTGGTGAGTCTCTTCTGTGCTTGTTGAAGGTCACTGGTTAAGCAGTTGCTGTGGGCTCTGTCCCTGCATGCACCGTGGAGCTTTCTCTGGACTGAGCTCGTCTTATTCTGTGTTTTCAGGACTTACGAAACATCATTGCTTGTAGATGAAGCAATTAGTGAAGAGCTCCCATACAGCGGTAAGCCGGAGTTCCATTTTTCCCTCATTAGCTGAGCTAAAGTATTTGTTACGTCAGCTGAAAAATTAACACTTTTATTCTGCATTGACCAGAGATAAGACCAGGGCCAAAGTGACAGCATTTTCCAATATTGGAGATGACTTTAGTCATCTCCTACCACCCACTCATAGGCTTTGCTGGGCAGACACACCCTCACCGTGTTGTGTAGCATTTAATTTGGATCGTTTCCTATTCAGCAACCCAAGCGTTACTTTTGCTCTCTCTGTTGTTTCATATAATTCCTTGTGGCTGCAGAGCTGTACCTCAGTGTGCTTTTTAAGGTCTGGTCACTCCTAGCATGGTGGGCGAGTGAGCTCTGCTTCCCTGCAGAGCAGAGCTGGGCTGGGCTCCCTTGCCTCTGCGCTGTAACTCTCTTGCTCATTCCATCACAGAGTACTTCGAGTACTTCGCTCCAGACTTCACCCTTCATCCTGATGTCAGTACGAGGATTGAAAATCAGAACTCCAGGCAGGTAAGTGCTTGCAGCCTTATTGCAGTATCAGCTTTGTGCTCCCAAGGCCCTGTGGTTGTTGCCATGTCCTGTGAAACCAGGTAGAGCCCAGGCAAGGAATTCTTCTGGGTCAGAAAGCTGATGAAGAACAAGCAGAGCCTTTCCTCTGCAACGGCAGAAAGTCTCATAGCATTAGAGAACCTTGCTGGCTTGTCTTACTGTTTCCTACGTGCTTGAGTGTCAATGATTGATTTAACTCTCCCATCTCCTCTGTTCTCATAAATAGCTTTTGGCACAGATGTGTTTCTCGTGGCCACTGCATAGATGATGCAGGCAGGCCGCAGTGCTGACAGTTGTGACTGTGCAAACTGCCAGACCTCACTGTGGTGCCCTTTTTCCTTGAGTACTTGGATAGATCAGGCAGACGATATTTGAGAATCTGAAAATGCTGAACCATGCTCCCAGCGTGCAGATCCATGATGTCCCTTCTGACTTGCTCAGCTACGATCGCACGGATGAGCCTGATCCAGAGGAAAGAGGCTCTGAGGAAAACTACAGCAGGTACCAGCTCTCTTGTTCTGGAGAAATGAGCTTCCCTTTCTGTCCCTACTAGGATGGGCAGATGAGATACTGGAGCCTGTTTCCTAGAACAGACACTTAAGTCAATCCTGAATTCCTGGTTTTATCCAGGGAGCCTTTCTCTAGAAATGTGTGGTCTCCTCACATAACATTTCATGGGGTGTTTGGGTGCAGGGCATCTTCCAACCTCAGGCAGTGTGACCTAGGCCCAGGGGTGCTAGGGCTCTCCTCACTGATGGTGACTGTCTTTTCCCCCAGGCCTGAAGCTGCCAACGAGTTTTATGACGGTGACCACGATAACGACAAAGAAAGTGACGTTGAGATCTGAGGGCTCTAGTGTGGGGCTCTGGACTATGGGGGGTCCTGCATTGGACATGGGTGCTTGGAGCAGGTAACTGGGCCACACAGGAGCCAGTTAGCCCTCCCTTCGTATTTGATTGCATGCGGTGGCAGCAGAAACACCACCACTGCAGGCTTCTGCTACCTGGAGAGGCAGAGAGCAGTGGAGTATGTTCCTTACTTCCCACCACGTGTCACAGTTCCAGCTCTGGGAAATGGAAATTCAAGTAGCGCTCGGATCTGTGCTGTGTACTGGCTGGCAGCCATGAGACTGCCTTCAGAGCCTGACCTGCGCTGGCTCGGTCATCCCCATAACTCCCGTGTGGGCTTCTGCCAGTAAGGTGGGAGCTGGAGCAGTTGTGCCTACCATCTCTGCCTCTCTTCAGCAGTAACACCTGATAGATCCTGCTCTCCACAGCTCTCCACTCCGGTACCCAGGTGATTGTCTTCTGAAACCTGTACTGAGGGTTGCTTCCTGACGTCCCTTCTAACCATCTGACGCTCCACAGCTCAAGGCAAAACATCTGAGAAGACAAGGCCAGTTGGTGGGATGAGGGTTGGGAGTGTCCCTGGAGCAGGGAGCAGCTCGATGGAGCAGGATGGAAGAATGTATGCAGAGCATAGTCTTGTTCATTCCCCCCGTACTCAGTTTTGCATTCACAAACGAGTACTGCAACACTTTGCCGAGTTGGACCTAAATTCCCTGTTTTCTTTATTCTTTGAGAGGCTAAAATCACTGTGGAACAGAGGTTTGGCTGCCAAGGTCAGTACATAGTGTGTCTTGCACCTCTAATGTAGCTTCCAGCTGTGTTTTCCACATTCACACATGGCCCTTCTGTGTGTTACTAAGAGATTTGGGCTGCTTGCTCAGAGTGGAAACCATTCCCTCTTGACCGCACCCAGGAGGCATCGCTCTGCTCGTGGGTGAGGGAAGCTGCTTCCTCCAAGTCCTGTCGTCTTGCCCTCACACAGCGGAGATTTCTCTCGGCCATCCCTCAAATCCCAGACTTTGCTGCTCCATCTCCAGAGTCGTCACCTGGTACCTGTCACGGTTTGGAGCATGCTGTTTGGGGAGGCAGGAGGGGGTTAGCCTCTGACTGTCTGTACTGTTCTGTTTGTTCACTGATGTCTTTAAACATTAAATGAAGAGGCAGTATTTTTCTTACCTGACCTGTTGTTCGTCTGTTTAATGCTCACACCTTTTTGGCTCCTGTCCTCCCAAGGATTGAGAACATGCATATCACACCTGGCAGGGTAGCGTCCTCTGCTGTCTGACCTGTCTGAGCGAACGGAGGGCGTTCAGCTTCTCAAAGTGTATGTTGGTGAGTTTTGAGCATCAGTGCACAATGAGGAGGGAGCCCTGAATTCCCTTACAAGAGGACGCATGGGCTGGTGGACACTGCCGCTTATGCCTCTGATTCCAGTAAAAGCTTTGCAGAAAGCTACAGAGCTGATTCAAGAAACTTTGCCTGCGATTGTTTTAAATATCGTGGTTTCTTTGAGTTGCAGTTTCCCTAAGAGTCTGCTCTTTGCAGTCTCACTGTCCTCCACCCCATCTTAGTGACTATTTTTCTTCATTTTTAGACCTGCCACTGTCTCCCTCTTCACTCCCCCCCGGGTCCATGACACTTGTCCTTTATCAAATAAGCTCGTGCTGGCCCGCATGGATTGATGTTCCTCTTGGCCCTAGTCTCCACCAATAAACCTGCGGAAAAACAAGAGAGGAAAGAAAAAGAAGTATTGAACTGAAGGTACCTAACATGGTAGGTGAGGGCCAGAGGGAGACACCAACTTGACCAGATATGTTGATGTGTTCACAGGCGATGCCTATTCCTGTTAGGATGTTTACGCAACCGCCAGCCCGAGGCTTCAGCTTTGTGGGGAGGAGGCAAAGCCTGGCCACAAGTGAGCTACGGGTCACGTAACTACAGCACGAAGCAGGCAGTAAGTCAGTGTTACTCCCACAAGATGCACAGAGAAGTAAGTTACAGTAGAACTAGATTAGGTGTGGAGAAGGGTGATCAGAGGGACAGCACAGCTCCTGTATGAGGAATGAAAAGCTGCCCAGTGGAAAAGGCCCTGGGGGTGTTGGTCGACAGGCGGCTGAATATGAGCCAGCAGCGTGCCCAGGTGGCCAAGAGGGCCAGGGGCATCCTGGCTTGTATCAGGAGTGGTGTGGCCAGCAGGAGCAGGGCAGGGACCGTGCCCCTGTGCTGGGCACTGGGGGGGCCGCCCCTCGAATGCTGGGGTCAGGGTTGGGCCCCTCCCTCCCAGAAGGACCTGGAGGGGCTGGAGCGTGTCCAGAGAAGGGCAGCGGAGCTGGGGAGCGGTCTGGAGCCCCAGGCTGCTGGGGGCTGGAGGGGGAGCCCCCCCAGCCGGGGGGGGGGCCGGGGGGGGCGGCTCGCTCCCAGGGAAGGGGCGATGGGACGAGGGGAAATGGTCTCAAGTTGCACCAGGAGAGATTTAGATTGGACATTAGGAAAAATTGGGGGCCCAGGGGGAGTCCCCATCCCTGGAGGGGTTAAAAAACCGTGTAGATGTGGCACTTGGGGACATGGTTTAGTAGGCATGGGGGTGTTGGGTTGATGGTTGGACTTAATTATCTTGGAGGTCTTTTCCAACCTTAATGATTCCATGATTCTTCAGCTGGGGAGAGAGAACTGAGCTGGGAAAGGATTTGTAAGGTCTATAAACCACAAGTGTCGGACAGGGTTTCTCCAAATACTTAGATATTAGAGGAGCATCAAATGAAACTCACAAGTGGCCAACTGAAAAAGAGGAGGTTGCTTCACATGCACCTAGTTGAGCCGTGCAAGCTTTTGCCACCAGGTGCTGTGAATGTGGTTTCAAAAAGAGTCTGGGGAGCAGGGAAATCAGGGTGGTAAATACAAAGACACTCTGGGTGCAAATTGCTGGTGACTGGATGAGTGCTCTGGGGAAGTATTGCTGTGTGCTTGCCCTGTGCTTGTACCAGTCTGGCGTTTGCTGTTTGGCTGCTGCGGAGTGGGCACTGGGCTAGATGGACCTTCCTCTGACCCCTGTTTGGTCAGCTGCATATGTTTCTAGTATTCTGTAGCCAAGAAAATGTTCTTTGCAAATCAGAAGACACAAAATGCTGCTCCAGTAACTAGCCAGGCTTGGGAAAAAGAAACGCTTGTGTCTGAACAGAAAATAAATGGGCTTTTTCCAGCTTGCCATCTCACCCGGTGTCAGAGAGCTGGCTTGTTCCTTCTGCTGCTGTCATCACCCCCTGTAGCAAAACCCATTTACGGGGGAGGAATCCAGGCTCCCACTTTGGGTAGCAGGCAGTGTTTGCTTTTGGGGGGAAAAAATGGAATTCCTACCTCTGTAATCCTCTTTTACCTGTGAAGATGGGAATGAACTTAACCTTGCAACCCTCCCAGTCAATTCTTCCCCTCGGCACCGTCCCAGTTTTTTCTTTTCAGAGCCCTGCTCTGTCCTGTGTTTTGTAACAGGACTGGGAATCTGGAGTTTCATCTTACCTGGGTTCCTAAAGGTGGATTTGTTTTGGTTTTAGAAAACAAGCTTAGCCTGTAGAGATTTCCTTCCCCTTATAGTTGTATTTTTGCACTGCAGCAGAGCCAACCAAAATAAGCGTGCGCTACGCTTGCTATCCAGTATTTGCAGGGCTACAGGAGCAGCGTTAGACAGCGCCTATCCCTGGCATCGCCCAGTCACGGACGCCTGGCGCCGAGGTAAGACTGACACCCCCCTCGCCAACCTCTGTACCCCAGAGAAGGCGGCAAACCCTCACCTCCTGCATAGCTGACACCGAACAACTGGTGGGCTGCTCCCCAGAACGCTGGATGGACTGGCAAGAACTGAAATTAAATGAGGCCTGATTTAATTGTCCAGGCCTGATTTAATTTTCCATAGGAAATGTTTGAGAACACACGCTTGCACACCTCCGTACGACAACGCTCCTTTCTAAGGTGCAGGCCTGCCCTGAGTTGCAGTCATGGATGTGCAGCTGGGGTCAGGGGAGGGTGAAAGTGAATTGGGGTGCTAGAGTGTGGGGTTTTTCCCCTCTCTCGCTGTTTTTTCTTGCTTTTTTCCTTGTCCCCTAGCCCCTCCTTAGTCCCTCCTGCCCACAGCAGTGAAGACCCAGGAGAGGCCGGGGGTCCTGGGGTCATGGTTCCTCCGCCACAGGCTCCTGGCTCCGTGTTCGGGGAGGACAGGCAGAGCTGGGTGATCCCGCTGGCTCCTCCTGCACTTCCAGCTTTTAGAGGAGCTAACAAAACCTCAGGTTTTTTCCCCCTAAATTACTGCTGACTAATATAAAACCATATATATATTTTTTTAAAAGTATATATATTTTATATATATAATATATTATTTTTATTTATATATATATAAAACTGTACTGTATTGGGGGTTAGTTTAGGTTGAGTTGCTGCTTGGGTGCTTGATGCAGGCCCCTGGAGTTTTGCAAACTGCTGCGCTGCTTTCCTTTCTGCAAAAAAAATATTGGATTTCCATTCTATGGTTTCATTTTTACCCTTTCATTTTGCATCTTCAGGAGACTCCAGAAATACTGAGTTTAGCCCTCGGTGTTGCTTGGTTTGAGTTAACACCTCAGCCCGGGGTCCCATCAAAAGCTAAGAGGAGGAGATGTTTGTGCTCCTGTTACAGCATCCAGCTGATGGATGGAGTGAAAATCTGCTCTTGTGAGTACATGACAACCCCAAATGATGCTGAGAGTAAGTGTAGTACATGAAGTTGTGCTCGTGCGTTTTGATAATCAAATAATGTCACTTATTTTCAGGTTTTGGTGGATGGATGCCCGAGTGTGTAATACAAAGCCTTTCAGGAGCTCCTCTGTCATGGAAAGGGAGAGGCAAAGCCTGGCTCAGTGGGGACCAAGCAGGGTCCTGATGACAGGTCTGTGGTTTCTTTGTGCTTCTGTCCTGTAGGCATTGGGGTTTTGGAGTTAATGAGCCTGTTGTGAAGCTGCTGATTTTCCAGGCAGTGCTGACTGTTAAACCTTTGTTCCCTCTAAGGAGTTGAAGAGATGTTAATACCTTATATCCTCCTTTAGCCTCCAGTTTGGCCAGTTAAGTAGTGAGAAAACCTGTATCTCTTGCAGGAGTTTTCTGTTTGCTGCTGCTACCGTTATTATTGTTGTTATCCTTCCGCAAGGGTCCCGACTCCTGAACTTGGATGGCGTGCAGGATTTTGAGAGTGCCGTGGCCTTTATTGATTCCAGACTGTGTGATTGAGGTCATCAAATCTCTCTCCCAATCCCTGATACTGTTGGATTGGACAAAGGCCAACGATTATAGAGTAAATTTTCCTAACAGCATGCAGAGGTGAAGGATGCTGCCTTGTTTTTCCTCTCTCTCGGAAGCCTTGGATGTGAGCCATGACTCTTACCTTGGGGAGGACTTTTCTGTTTCTCCTCTCTGCAGTTTAACGCAGGCTGGAAGGCAGGTTTCCTCCTTCTGTCCTAATTCCATTTTCCAGGATATGGAAGTTCTTCCAGCCAAAATTCAGCCCTGTTAGGTGATGTCAGTGGTGGGGGATGGCGCATTTTAAGCGTGTTTGGCCAATAGATGTTAAAACCGCACCTTTTCCTATTGCAGACCCTTTGAGTAATGCCTGTGCTGCACAAGCAGGGGTGAGAAGGGGAATGGTTTGAAGTTGCGCCAGGGCAGGTTTTGGCTAGACATTGGGAAAAACTTCTTCACAGAAAGGGTTGTCAGACCCTGGAATGGGCTGCCCAGGGAGGTGGTAGAGTCCCCGTCCCTGGAGGGATTTAAAAGAAGGACAGATGAGGTGCTGAGGGACAGGGTTTAGTGGTGGGATGGCAGGGTTAGGTTAAAGGTTGGACTCGATGATCTTAAAGGGCTTTTCCAACCAAAGCGATTCTATGAGAGGGGCTGGGGTGCTCGGCGGGGGGGGGTACAAGCCTCAAGGGGTGCAGTGATGCCAGGAGAGCTTTGGTCCCCTGGCTTCATTCAGCCCCAGCAGCCCTTCCTGGCCCTGGCGTTGTCATCTGTCTTGCTGTCCTTAACCCTTTCACTGAGCTTGGACTGAAGGGAGACTTTTCATTCCTCTTCAGTGCCTCAGGGATTCACCTGGGGTATCTTGTGTTTGCTTAATTGCTTTGTATTTGCTGTGCTCCGTTTCAAAAGCTTATTGTAGCTCTTTGGTTTTCTGTCAATAAATCAGGTAGCATTTTATGGATGAAAATAAAGGAAATTATCTAGGATTTCTACCCAGGGGTTAGATGTCCAGAAAAAAAAAATGTCCTTGAAAACTATTGTCAGTCTTCAGCCTAGCGAAATATTTAGCGTATGTTTAATGGTAGCGTAACTCAACTGCCTCTTAAATATACAAGCTCTTCCCTTGTTCCTGCTTTGCCTGGCAGGTAATTCCCAGCAGGCCATGAATGGTATACTCTGCTGTGCTTTACCCCTTTAAAGGAATAAATAACCAGAAATGCCTGCGTTAGTGCCTACGCAGAGCAAGAACCTGCAGCAGCCAGGGCATGGATGCTTTTGGGCAGCTCCAGAGCCACGGGTAATTGTACACAGATGGCCAAACCGATCCCCTGGCCAGTCCACAAGGCTCCAGGCTTAGTCAGCATGGCAAAACTTTTTCTGGATGGAGGTGGATGAAGTCAGGGTCCTGTATAAGCAGGTATTACCATTTGCCAGGCAGCTTATCTACAGAAATCAAAAACTGCCTTCAACTGGAGCTGTATGTCTCTGAAGCGTGTTGCTTTTTCCTTTCTTGGTCTCAGAATGGGCTACTGAGATGTGTCTGGGGCAGGGAACTCAAATTTACTAGCTGTCATCAGCCTCCGGGTTTGTGGTCCTTGGTGGAGGTTGAACTGCTGAGGACAGTTTTGCTTTCTCATTCTCCTAGGTTTTCTCGTTAATGTTTGCTATTTGGGTGTTTTGTAAATATTTTCCATTCCTAGCTCTGAGTACCTTTGTGTTTGGTTTGGTTTCATTTTGGTTTTTTTTAATGGCATGTGAACTGCATGTTCCTTTCTTTGAAACGTCATAAACAGCTTTGGAGGAACGATGATATTAAGGAGAAAAATAAACTTGCCTCAGAGAGTCGAAAGCAGGTTTTGGGTAGAGCCACATCTCTTGTTTCTCTTGGAGTGGATTTTAGCTTTCTAATGAGACTAAAATCCGATGGGTATTTGATAAGCTTAATAGTACTCATATTTGCCACCATGCTTGTTGTGCTGGTTTGACCTTGGCTGGAAGCCAGGTGCCACCAAGCCACTCTATCGCTCCCCTCTTCAGCTGGACAGGCAAGGAGAACATGAGATGGAAGAGAAAAAAACCACGTGGGTCAAGATAAAGATAGTTTAATAAAAAGCAAAAGCCCTGTGTGATAGCAAAAGAAAACAAGTTTTTATTCTCTATTTCCCATTAGCAGGTGATGTCCAGCCACTTCCCGGGAAGCAGGGCTTCAGTACACATAGCGGTTGCTTCGGAAGACAAAACATCATAAAAGACAAATGTTGTACCCCTCCTCCTCCTTTCCCTTAGCTTTTATGTCTGAGCCGGCATCATACAGTATGGAATATCCCTTCGGTCAGTTTGGGTCAGGTGTCTTGGCTACATCCCCTCCAGAGGCCTTGCTCCCCCTCAGCCCACCGGTGGTGGTGGCGGGGGGATGTTGGAGACCCAGCCTTGATGCTGTGTGGGCACTGCTCAGCAGTTGCCAAAACACCGGTGTACTATCAACCCCTTTCTACATACCAACAGAAAGCACAGAACTGTGAGGGCTGCTAGGAGGAAAATTAACTCCATCTCAGCCCGACCCAATACACATGTGTAATAGCTTGTGTCGGAAGTGGTGCTTTGCCTGCTGAACTTGCTCGCTCCATGAATGCGGGCGTTTAAAAGCCAGTGTGCTTTTCTTCAACAGCCAGAGATGAACCTGAGCAAAGGAGCAGCCTCTGAAGGAGAAGGACGTGAAGGTCTGGGGGAGATGCTGTGCTGTTACCTGCATCCAGTGCTGTGAGTATCCCTAACCCTCACTGCTGCCCCTGCACCAGGCTCACCGGGAGGAGATGCTCCAGGGTCTGCAGCGTCTGCAACACAAAAACTCCAACCTGGCTTCTAAATACAAACTTCAGAAGCTTGTTAAGTAAAACAGGACCTAAAACAGAGTCCTTTGAGTAAGCTGAAAGAAATGTACGTACCTAGACAGGAAGTGTTAAATCTTACTGGCGGTAGTGTATCACACTGCAGTTCTTTATTTGGTTGCATACTGAAGCCTTGCAGGAAGCTTTCGGGGAAGTGGTTGATTGGGCAGTAACTAAACCAACCTTAAAGTGTAAAAAAGATTCAGGTCTCCCTTGTTCCACCGTTTGACCAACTTCCATATCTTGGTTTTACAGGAACAGGGGCATCTCTGGAGCTCTGCAGCCAGCGATGGCATCTTTTCTTTTAATACAACTTTTTTCAGTTCCTTTGTTATTCAGACCAGAGTTTTTACTGCAAAGAAAACCTTGATGCATTCTGAATGCTTTGGGTATCTCTTGGTATGTCTAAAAATGTCTCTTTTGCAAAAGAGAAAATTAGTGAAACTCCAGTTTTAGAAATATGTAGCTTTTATGTGTTGAAAAAAAAAAATAATAGTCCGATGATGGGCCCACTTGCACATGTTTAATTTGGGGTGAAGCCCCCTGCTGTCTGCATACAAATATCTTCTGCCCTAAACCTGAATGAGCCTTGACTGCTTTGAGATCCTTTCAAAACCTTGGCTGGAGATCTCTTTTTTTTTTTTTTTTTTTTAGAGGTGTGAGATAAAAAAAAAAAAAGTCTTGGAGCAGGATTTATGGTGAAATTTCCCAGTAATTTCTGAGGCTGGGGATAAGTTATGTGGCCATATTCTCTCTGAAGTTCAGTTAATGCTTTTTTTTTTGGCAGTCTCTGAGCAGCTTGCACCGAGACGTTGCATTTGCAAGCTGAGCATTTCTATACCTGCTTTTTTGACCCTCTCTGCTTGACTGTTTTCAGCTCCTCTGCTCCCTCATGGCCCCCTCTCTCCTCCCCTATAAACACTGTCTGAACAGGTTGCAGTTCCACACTTTCTTCCCACCCTCGTGCCTGGCAGTGCCTGCCCTTGGTTTCCTCTTGCTGCTCCTGCCACTCCAGTGCTGTGGGGGTTTGCTTTTTCACGGCACTCGATAGCATTCATATACCGCTCTTGCAGTTCTTGAGGTTGACTTGCTGTCTTCAGATCCCATTATTTTTCTTCTCCATGAGATTTCTGGAAAGGGCTAGGATTCACAATGCCAATGTGGTGCTCTGTTTGGGGGGGGGGGGGGGGTGTCAGAAAAAAGTACTTTTTTTTTTTTTCTTCCTACCATGTCTTCTTGTGGCATCTCAGCCGCTTAAGTAGTTGAATTATGTGCTGAATTCTATGTTTGGGATGGAGCTGAGGGATTCCTGTGTGTAAAGGGAGGCTGTTCATAGCAATGTGAATATTATCATAGAATCATAGAATGGTTTGGGTTGGAAGGGACCTTTAAAGATCATCTAGACCAACTCTCAGATGTTGACACATCTGATATTGGCTGTATCAGAGCTCAGCCTAGTGGTTTCCTGCATAAACAACCTTTTCTCCTGTCTTTTCTCTGTAAGATGCAGTTAAGGTGGGATTTTGGTGTGGGTGCTAACAGCCTCATTTGAGCCTTGTCGAGGAGCTCTGGAGGGGAGAGAGGGTGTATCTTGTTTGTCAAGTGGCTGATTGTCTTCACTATGGGACAAGGAGCAGATGTGAGATCATCTGATGCCTGAAGGCTTTTGCAAACAACCAGGCAAAGGCCTTGTCCAGTGCCTGGAGGCAACAACCCCCAGCCACAGCTTCTGCCATGTGGTGTCTGCCTGGGTGCCTCAGGGCAGTTGCTGGAACAAGCAGGGAAAAGGTGGTGGAAGTTTATTCCTTTTTAATAAACCCTTACTATCCTCATGCTGCTCGTTTTGCTTTTTCCCCTGCTGTACATTTTCTGGTACCATCACCTCAATCATATACTTATCCTGGGACTTATGAAATACTTTCCATCTCTTTGTCCAGCCCTGTGGGACTGCAGCTGATCCTCTCTCACGGCAGGGATGGGCAGGCTCTGGAGCCGTTGACTGAAGGAGCAGGAATAGCCAAGGTGGAGCGATTCCAGCCTCTGTTGGATGGCCCAAAGAGTGGTGACTCAGGGGCACTGGAGGTACTTAATTCCTCAGGTTACTGTGGACGTGGCACTTGGAGCTTAACGCAGGAGCTGGAGAGCTTGTAGCAGGGCGGGTTTGGTACGGATGAAAAATACTTTCGACTTTACTGCTTTTTTTCTGCCGCAGCTTTGTGTGTGGTCTTCTGGCCTCCTTGTAAGTCCTGGACACTGACTTCCAGCTCATGGTCAGAAGCTGTTCGGTTTTTTCTTTTTTTTTTTTTTTTTTGTCGTTTCATTGTTTTTAGGTGGCCTGCGTGCAGCTGATCAGTTCCTCGATCAACCCTTCTCATGAGCTGGACTTCAGAGTTGACATTGGTAGGGAGCTGTTGTGTCCTGGATTTCAACACTTCCTTAAGGTGAGTAGCAGCTCACTTCTCGACTTGATCTGGAAAGTGGAGGAGGCACCTGGTGGTTCAGGCCTGGCTTTGGGATGGAGTGGGCAAGAGTAAAGAGGTGAGTCAAGACCCTACTGTTGCCCAGCTAACTCCCGAGCCCTCCTCATGGGCGAGAGACTCAACCGAAACCTTTCTGTCCCCACCCAAAGAAGCAGCCCCTGCACTCTTTCCCTCGAAGATCAGTTCTGATATCATCCCATGGGGCACTAAATCGCCTCATCAGAAAGCAGAAGGGGGATTTTAGGGTTGTTTTTTGACAGGAAAGTGAGAGGTTTTAAGGAGAAGGTGGCAGGAGTCTGCTTGTATGCAGGTCTATGCCATTGTCTGGGACCTGTAGCCCAAGAGCTGAGGGTGGCGGCCTCCGAAGGGCTTTGGTGTTGGCTCCTGTGTCTAGTGCTGCTTGGCTGTGGTCTGCAGCCAGTTTGCTGCTGTTCTTACTCCAAATTATTCTTAAAAACAGATTAACAAAATTGCCATGATTCTTCTGATGCCTTTGCCTGGCAAAGAGCAAAAAAGAGAAAATTCATAAATTCACTGTTTTTCACAGCTGTTCTGTTTTCCTTTTTTATTAAAGTGGCCTTGTTCTTTCCAGTTGTGAGGAAGACTTGTAAGACTGATATTTTTAGGCAGAAGAGAGAGAAAAGGAGTATTATGCAGAGGATTCCCAGGGAAATCCTCATGCCAAAGGTGATGTTCACCTAAAGGGTTATTGAAAGTTTAAAGTTACTTGAAATTAGACCCCCCCAAAAAAGTTAGATAGTCTTCAACCATATCTGTGACATACCCTTTCCGTATGTCTGCCACTGTGCTTAAATACGCCAAGGATGTAATGCGGCAAGTTTGTGTGTAGAGCGAGCTCCTTTTAAGTTGTTATTTGTGTGCTTCTTTGCAAATGGTTGCGGAGTTCACGACTTTCTGTAGTCAGCTGGTTGTTGTGGGTAGTTTATGCTCTCCATTCCGAAAGAAGTTTGCTTTCAGAAGAGGAAAGATACTGTGCCAAAGCAAAACGGGATGAATTGGTAGATGGAAGAGAATAAAATGAAGGAATTTGTTGGAAGGTTTAAGAATAGCTGAGATAATTGCTGCCTTCTAGTGACTCCTGAGCTCTGAAAGTTGTTTTCTGAATTCATTGAGGAGTTAGAATCATAGAATGAATCATAGAATGTTTTGTGTTGGAAGGGACCTTTAGAGGTCATCTAGTCCAACACCCCTGCAGTGAGCAGCGTTGTTCCTGAGTGAAGAGCAGTAACGGGGGGTGAGCTCACTGCTGCCTGTGTGAGCAGGGAGGGAACCTGTACTGCAGGAGCTGAGGATAAATGTTAGTTTAGAGGAGAAATAGCTGGTAGCCAGCGGCAGGGGAGATGCTAGTCAAAAAGCTGAGGGTTGACTAGTATGGAGTCTCCTTGCTGCTGATCCCTTGATGCTGTTTTGCTTCTATCAGAGATTCCGAGAAATAAGAGACCCCATGTTATCTAAAAAGCAAGCTTGTTATTTATAAGAACACACTGTACGGGATCAAGCAAAATGTTTGATTATATGGTCTGCCTGAATGTCCAGCTCCATATCCTGCCTGAGACCAGAAGCTGGTACCCAGGGAAGCACGTGAGAAAGGGGAAGCATCCATCGCCATTCCCTCGGTGCTTCTCTGGCCTTCAAGCATGCACTGCTCCAAGACTGTTCAAGTTGGGTGTAGTTTCAGTGAGTAACCCTGAGTAGATTTGTTTTCCATAAACCTTCCTGGTCCCCCTTGAAGCTACATCATCTCTGAGCATCTGTAAGATCCGGGGCAAGGGAGCCACAGCTCTGCTGCCCCTAACACGAACCGCTCCCTCCTCTTGTTTGTTTTGAACCCAACTCCTGATCTTGCAAGATGGCACCAGTCTTGTTTCAATAGACAGTGAACAGCAGAATCCTCCCCATCCTTTCCATACCCCTACAATTAATCATTTTAAACCCCTGTTGTTCCTGCTCTTCACTGTCTGTCTACCTGGAGAAGTCCCAGCTTGCTTGCTTGTCCTGCGTGGAGATGCCTTTCCATGCATGTTCTCTGAAATCTTGAAAAGTTACAGTTGGGCATCTTTATGTAAACTCAACAACAAATACTTCATTGTGAGTCCTTTCCTTATTTGAACACAGCTGCTCGCAGGAATACGAATGCTTTGTTGCTTTGTCCTCTTCTGCTGCAGACCTCGCTATTATAAGCTGGCTGATGACTGTGACTCCCAAATCATAGCGTACAAGAATGGAGCTGAGCCTGAATACCGGTGCAAGCACCTTGACATAATCCCTGAGCTGTGTAAGTCCTTTTGATGATTATAGCTTGGCTAAAACCAGCTCCATCAGGTCATGGTCCTCAAGCAAACCCTGTTACTTCATCCCTGTGCTCACTGGAGCTGTTGGCCATCAGAGCTCCTTACTTCTCCGTATTTTTTCCTTGAACTGAGCAGCCTTCTGGTGTTCATTATCAGCACGTGGGATGGGTAACGAGGCTGATCTTCATTACGTCATTTGGTCTGTGTTGCTTTACCCTAACCTGCAGGCGTTAGGACAGGTAGGGTGGCACTCAGTGTTTCTGCAGCAGCGTAGGGTGCTGCTGGTCCCGGTGGGGCTAGGATTTACGGTTTAGGCAGGTTAAAATGGAAGTCTGTGGGCAATTGGAGTCATGGTGCAGGCCTGCTTTTGGATACCAGGTGGCAGATGGATCTCTTGGTTTTGATGGATCTCTTGGGATGGGTAACCAGGCTGATCTTCACTACGTCATTTGGGACACATCGCCCATTGCTTGGGGCACAGCGATTCCACCCATATCACATCCAGAATGCTGCTGTGTTTGGGCAGGGAGCGCTGCCAGGATTCAGTGGTTTATATTGAGAGCTGCTTCCAGAAGAAACTGTTATCCTGTGGTGTCCTCCCTAAGAGAGGGCACGTCAGCCTTCAGGGAGAGGTTCTGCAGTAGCAGGTAGTGGGCAGATGGGGTTTCTCCGGCAAAGGCAGAGATGATGCCCTGCAGTGAGTGGCGTGGGGCATCCTGAGGCTTGTGGGATGTACTGGAGAAGGAAAAGGGGATTGTGCTTACAGCAGTGCTTTTCTTAATTGTATTTCCCTTCCTTTTCTTTTTAGGTAACTCCACTGATAAAACCAAGGTGGAAAAAATTGAAGCAGCATGGTGGAACTGCGAACAAAAGTTTTTTTGCTGATGTGGTTGGGTAACGTAGATTACCTGATGCTGGACTACAAGTGCTGCCACTCACTTCTGCCTAATTGATTAGCACTGTACATGTTGTGCTTGATCTTTCTGACAGAGCGTGTGCTTACATCTTAATTAAAAAAGAAAAAAACAGGTTGCAGCTGTCACACAGTGAGGGAAAATGTTTGAGGTGTGGGCATGGGTCTTCCCTACCTCTTGAACTGGCAGGCAGTCACATAGTCCCCTGCGGTTTGTATCTGGTAGGAAATAATGGAAGCTGTGATGGGGTGGAATTGTAAAATGCCGTTCCTGTCACTGCGGTGCAAGCAGATGCTTCCAGACTGTGCCAGATCTGTAGTGAATCCTTCCCAGCAAGAAAGGTGTCACTGCCTGTGTTTCAGTGGGAATGTGTGCCTTGGGAAACTTTGGGCCAGCGCTGCTGGACTGGAGATGAGCTGCTAGGAGGTTTTTTGCCTCTTGGATTAGGCAGAGGCACAAATCTTCAGCTCTGATTGTGACTGGATTACTGCATGAGGGCTGGGTGGTGGAGGTTTTGAGAGGGTTTTAGGAAAAGCAAGGAAGCCCCCCCCCATCCCTATAGGTACACATACTCCTTGTATGTCCCTGCTCAGCCCTGTTTGTTGTCTCTGCAGCTGGACTCGGAACCAACTGCACAGAAGAGCTGCAGATTGAAGTGAAGAAGATGAAAGGGGACTTCGAGGAGAAACTACTTGGTGCACGTGGTGGAAAGGAGATGCTGGGTGTGGAGAAGCAGCAGATGACTGCGGAGAAGCAGGAGCTGGCAAGCAAAATCTCCCATCTGAGTGAGGAGGTCCTTCTCAGGCTGAGACATGGGCTGATGTGTTGGGGGTGGGTTACAGCAGGCCAGAGACTGTGTTCTCAAAGGGCTCTGTCCCTCTCTGGAGATAGGTGACATTGGAAAGAGGAAAAGCAATGATGAGAGGCTCTTCTGGTCAGAGATTTGGGGAGTGCCCTCAGGCAGCTCTGAGCCACTTTTGCTTAAACAGGTAGAGACAGGAGAAAGAAGAGGCTGAAGCAGCTGGTGCTGCTCTGTCTGCTCCCTGCTTTCTTATTCTCTTGGTGGTGTCCATAGACCTGAGGCCAGCAGGATCAGTCCACACCTGACTAATTTCTGCTTAGCCCAAAAGTAGTTTCTGGGTCGGCTTCCCTTGAGCTGATTGTTATCCTGCTTTTCTGCTCCCCAGGCAGCTCTGGTGTTTTGTTGTGCTTCTAAAGAGGGTTTGAGTCTTAGATTTAACATGGAGAGAGTTGCCTGTCTTGAATCTTTCCTCCTGTAGTTTGGCCAGCACTCCCACACACACTTCTTTCAGCTCAGCTTCACCCAGATCTGCCCTGGAGAGAACTGGCTTATGTGGGACTGACCCTGGAGTGTCTTGGCTTTTCCCTGGACACACTGACTTCCCCCAGAAGTTGATAAGCTTATTCTCAGAGTTGCTTTTTTTGTATTAACAAAAGCGTGGGGGAGGAAAAGGCAGAAATGTTGTGATCGTGTTTTTCAGTGTTAGCTGGTATCCTCGGTTCAGGCAGTCTCCTATCGCTGCACCGAGTGCTCTGCCTGGAGCCCAGGCAGTCTGTACATACTTGGTTTTGCTCTCTGGAGAGCAAAGACCAAACAGTTAAGGAAACTTTTGGATATGAATGTGGACGTTTCTGCTCCTAAGTCCCTTGTCTGATAGAATAGAAAATGCACACTGGCTATTTCTTTGGAAACGTATTGAGTGCTTTACCCCTGAGAAAAATAACAGAAAGCAAGATAAAGCTTCTTGCAATTATTTATATAAAACAAATGGTCTTGCAATTGAACCTCTATAGAAATCCCTTTCTTGGTGACTACAAACCTTTGTAAGCAGCTCCTCTGATGGAAGAAAACCACCTCCGATACTGAGCCTTCTTCTTCTGGCTGTTTGCCTTTGACAAGTTCAGAAAGCAGAGATTGGAGGAAGGGGAAACTGGGACTAATTTTGCTGCAGTTCTTGGGCTCCTTGGGATGGGGCAGTTGGTTGTGGCAGCTCCTGCTCTGCCTCTGCCCCATCACAAGGCAGGAGTGAGCTGGCCAGGGGACACCTCTCCTTTCTGAGATACTGGATACTGTGGGCAAGAGGTTCTATCTTGCCAGGCTTGTAGTGCCTGATGCCAGGGTTGGGTCAAAAGCTGAGGGAGGAGGGCATGTGGTGAAAAGGGGTCGTGCAGCACAAGAGAAGGTCTGTCAGGGTCTCTGAGGTGTCAAACAGCGAGGGCTATGGGCTGACCGTGGTGCGGATACACCACCATAAGAGCACAGACTCTGGCTATCCTGCAGGGACTTTCTTCCCTGTTTGTCCTCACTGACACTAGGATGGTGCAAACAGAGAATTGGTGGTTTCTTTCTATGCTACACAGTGTGCCTGTTTGATCTTCATGGACATACCTCACTGGGACACTTTTCTATATATTCTCCAGCTTCTTAACAGTTGAGACAGACCTAATAAACCACCACATGTCTCTGAGGCCTGTTTCAACCACTGACTTTTGGGGTTGGGAGCAGACTCTACTTCACTATTGTGCTTCCAGCTGTAGCTTGCTCACCAGACCTCTTCTGATGTCACCCTGCTGCAGGAATGAATCTTTTCCTCTATCAGCTGGTGGGAGGACAACTGCAAGTCCCCAGGTGGTGGCAGGGGTCCCCTGTTATGCTGCCTTCTGCTCATTTTTTATTGACAAGGGAAGTTGGCAGCATCTCATGAGGAGAAGGATGGGGATTTGAGATAGACCTGATCATTTGGGACATGCTTCAGGGTGGTACCTGTTTACTCTGGGCAACTGAGCATGAGCTGACCACTGGCGTGTTCTTGTTTCTGCTTCAGATGGAGAGGCTGAAAGAAGATCTGGAAGGCACCAAGAGAGAAATGGCTTCAGGCTCTTCTTCCCTGCCTGCAGCTTTGCAGGGAACATCCAGTCACCACCACCCGTCCACTACCAGGGACTGTAGACTGGAGACTTCCCACCAGCTCCTCCACTCCTAGGTTGTTCTGGCATCTCACCACCTCCATGAGGAGTTCCCCCTCCTGAACCTTGGCTTTGGATTTCAGGGAGCCTGTGCACCTCAACTGCTTCTATGGGGATTGTCTCCAAAGAGGATTCTCAGACAGCCATACAGTGGCAAAGACCCCATTGGACTGAGGTAGGACCTACATTTTAAAGGACACCTTACACCTTGTTCTTTCACCCCAGCAAGCTCATCCTTTCCCTCGTGTCTCATCTCGCATCACCCTGGCTGAGGAGTTTCATGGCCCTGCTTTCTGTACTCTGTAGAAAAGCTGTTTTTCTGTAGAAGGAGGTGATTTCTTCTTTGCCTCTCCCTGCAGAGAGGGCAGGGCAGAGTGCACAGGGACCTGAAGTGCCTGGTCCTTCTGAAACCATGCAGGAGGCCTGGCTTGCAGTGTGCTGGCACATACTTTCTCTGCCACCTTTAAAGGCTCTGGTGGTGTCCTGGTTTCAGCTGGGACCTGAGTTGTTTCTCCTGTGTAAGCTGGCTTAATAAACTGGCAGTCCTTAGTAAGATCTTGTGAAGACCTGGAGGCCCTTCCAGATGTTGTGGTCCTCTTTAGCTATGAGGGAAGGGAGGAATCTCCTGGCTAAGCCATGGCTGCACGATTGCCTGCATCTTGGCGTGACTCCCAAGCAGGGTTTGTGGCAGTGACAGGACATTGTGACATGTGATGCACTGCTCCACTGCCTGTGCCTTGCATCCTCTCGAGTAGGGATATTGTGCTTTCTTTCTGCACCATCCCTTTTGCTTCTGCTTGGTTACCTGTCGCAATAGTTGGGTTAAGGGCAGAGATGTCTGCTTGGTGCTGTGTACAGCCAGTTATGGCTTTTCTCACTGGTTTTCTCTTCTCTCCTTCCTCCTGCATTACCAGGTAGATGCTGGGGCTCTTGTCCCCCATCTCTGAGTGCTCTCTGTAATATCTCTCTCACTGTTAAACATTTATGGAGCTATTTCCCCACCTTTGCACGTGGGGCAGGAGAGCGGCAGGATGCAAGTGCTGTGTGTGTGCAGCACCTGGGGAGAGGGAGCACTCCTACCCACACACACTCAGACCTTCGTTCTGCCTGCAGGTCCAGGCCCTACCCTTTGGAGGGGACATGCCCCAGCCCAGAGGACAGGGTTTGGGACTGTGTTATGGCCCAGTGCTTAGGGCAAGCAGCTGTGCATTAGAGGGGGATGTAAGAATAGGAGGGCTTGAAAGGTGATGTACACAGACATCCCCACCCTTATGTTCCTTAAAAAGGTGGAAGGGGTGAAAAGTCTGGTGCTGTTGGGCTTTTCTTGGTCTGGGGAAGAGAACTGCGTGTTCATCAGAGAAATCTGTTCTTCCCAAAAGTGTATGGCTGTAGTTCGGTGCTTTGCCCCACGGCCAGCCCTGGCTCCTCTGGCTGGTGAAGGGCACAGCCCAGGATCTGCCTCGGCAGTGGCACCAGCTGCAGGGACACCCAGATTTCACTCTAAGGTCATTTTATGCTGCTTTTTATCAGCAGTCTGGGCTCTGGTCCTCTGCAGTATCCCCAAACTTCCAGTCCCGGCAGCTGCTGCTACTGAAAGCATCTGCTTTGTGTTTCCCCTCTTCCTTTGATTTCTAACTTGAAGGCTGTTTCTCTCAGTGTCTGGACATTTTTATTTTTATTCTTTTTCATGAAGCTTCATAGTTTGAGGTGTCCATAGGACTCGGGAGCCTGGCAAGCAGTTTCCTTGCGGGAGGGAATTAAGCTGGGCAAGGGGAAACCTCCAGGTGTTCCCTGAAGGTCTGTGCTGCTGTCCCCTAACCTGCAGGCGTTAGGACAGGTAGGGTGGCACTCAGTGTTTCTGCAGCAGCGTAGGGTGCTGCTGGTCCCAATGTGACTAGGATTTATGGTTTAGGCAGGTTAAAATGGGAGTCTGTGGGCAATTGGGGTCATGGTGCAGGCCTGCTTTTGGACACCAGGTGGCAGATGGATCTCTTGGTTTTGCACGGAGGCTTTGTGTCCCTGCTGCAGCCTGGGCTTACAGCCCTGCTTGGGAGCCTGTCAGCGTGAATTCCAGTGCTGGGTGTGGATTTCAGGGGGAGCAGAGTTCTGGGGGTGCTGTCGGAGAGGTGTGGAGGTGCCAGTGCAAGGCAGCGCCCAGAGAGCCCATCAGGTTTCGGGCACAACTGTCCCCAGGCTGCAGAGGAGCAGAGTTTCCTCCCTGCGGCCCATCCGTACCTTTCCTGTGTGAGCTTCCACACTGGCCCAGCAAGCATGTGGCCAGCTCAGTGACCAGAGCCGTGGCCAGGGTGGCCCTGCCCTTTCTCTGCACTAATGGCAGCGGCAGAACAGCCCTGTCAGCCACAGATTCCCTCCATGGGAGCAAACCCTTTCCTTAGTAACTGCTCGTAGAGAATCCCATAAAATACTTTTCTATCTTGTTTTACGTGATGCCTTCCATGCCCCAGCCCCACCGAGCTGAGCTGTGCGCTGGGGCAATGCTTGTCCTGGCTGTGTTGTCCACCCAACGCAGCCTGGGTGCTGCAGCCTTGGGTGTGCTGCTCCGAGGAGCTCAGTCAAGAGCATGCGATCATTTTCTGTGCTGGATTGTTTTCCACGTTAAGCAGCCTGTGGATAAAGTTCCTTCTGTATTTATCTGTTTTCTTTTCTGGGTGGTGTAACCTGGAGAGGCAGGAGGGAGTAATGGTGAGAGACCATAGAATGGTTTGGGCTGGAAGGGGCCTTCAGAGATCACCCACTTAACCCTCGCCCTGGCCATGGGCAGGGACATCTTCCACCAGATGAGGTTGCTCAAAGCCCTGTCCAAGCTGACCTTGAACCCTTCCAGGGGTTGGGCATCCACAGCTTCTCTGGGCAACCTGTTCCAGTGCCTCACCACCCTCACAGTAAAACATTTCTTCCTCATGTCCAACCCAAATCCTACCCTCTTTCAGTTTAAAGCCCCTGCCCCATGTCCTGTCACACCAGGCCCTGGTAAAAAGTCTCTCTCTGTCTTTCTTATAAGCATTATAAGCTTTAGCAGCCATCAGTTGCTCCCGTTGCTGTCCGTGCCTGTTTGAAACCTCCCTTCGTTTCCAAGCATGGCCTTAATTAATTGGGCTGAGCGTTAGCTGCGAGCCAGGCCCTGCTCCTGTTCTGCCCAGTCCCACTGCAGCCGGAGTGAACTGGAGCTGAGGGGGACATGGAAAGGTGCTGGGGTGGGCTTGTGCCCCCCACACTGGGAGCTGTACCAGGCCTTGGACCCCTTCCCAGCCCCAAAACACAGTACCCCAGAGATAATGAACTCAGCTGCAGCTTTTCCCAGCCCTCCATCTTTCTCATAAGCCCCCCTTAAGCATTGAAAGGCCACAATTGGGTCTCCCTGGAGCCTTCTCTTCTCCAGGCTGAACAACCCCAGCTCTCTCGGCCTTTCCCCATAGCAGAGCTGCTCCAGCCCTCCGACCGCTTCCATGGCCTCCTCTGGACCCACTCTCACAGTCCACGTGTCTTGTGCTGGGGACCCCAGGGCTGGATGCAGGGCTCCAGGTCTGGTCTCACAAGGCCAGAACAGAGGGGGAGAATCCCCTCCCTCACCCTGCTGGCCACCCTGCTTGGCTTTCTGGACTGCAGTGCACATTCCCAGCTCTTGTCCCATTTGTCACTCGCCAGTACCCCCAGTCCTTCTCTGCAGGGCAGCTCTCCATCCTTTTATCCCCCCATATCTGTACTGATGCTGGGGATTGCTCCGACCCAGGTGCAGGACCTTGTTGCACTTGGCCTTGTTGACCTTCATGAGGTTCTCATGGGCCCGCTCCTCCAGCCTGCCCAGGTCCCTCTGGATGGCATCCCATCCCTCGAGCAATCAGCGGCACTGCTCAGCCTAGTGTTGTCTGCAAACTTGCTGAGGGTGCACTCGATTCCACTGTTTATGTCGTTAGTTACGATATTAAATATTATTGGCCCCAGAACAGACCTGTATGTGACACCACTCACTACTGGTTTCCTTTTGGACATTGAGCTGTTGGCTGTAACTCTTTGGATGCAGCCATCCAGCCTTATCCATCTAATAAGTGCCAGAGCTTTATTGGAAATCAGGGACTCCTTAGCTCCAGAAAGCCAGATCCAAAAAGTATTATGCTCCCAACGCATGGAAACATAGATACCATTAACAGGTAGTGGGACTTTGTACTCCCAGCCTAGGGGCCAGGGCCCTGAACACCTTGTGTGGACCCAAACCAAAGTTTCTCTTGAGAAGAAAACTTTGGGGTTTTCTTAAAAAGCTGCCCAGCGCTGTGGACTAGCTTGCAAAACGTCTCTTGTTGATTTGCTGGGCCCTCCAGGTGCTCACACATGCATTTAAAGCACCCCTGCATGCTCTTCACATGTGCTCAGATTTCCAGGATGCTGGGAAGCATCGCTTCCTCTTGCTCACATACATCTGGCTGCAGGGATCGCTAGCACAAGCATCTCCTCTGTCGAATCCCTCCTTCCCTTTTGTTTTTCCATCCTAGTGTCCCCAGCTCCGTCACCTCTCTCTGGTGAGGCAGAGGCCTTCAGCATTCTGCAGCCGTAGCTTCTCTCTTCCTTGAGCATCCACGTGTGTTGTGCCAACGTTGGCTGTGAAGGGGCAGTGAACAGGGACAGAAACTTCTCGCTTCCTCTGTTGCGCAGGAACGATCTCAGACAAAATGGAGAAGTCTGTCCACAAACCTGGGAGCTGGTAAATCCCGGTTCAGAAGGGTCTGCTGAGAGGGAACGAACAGGGGAACTCACCAGGTGTCCTTCCAGCATCGCAGAATGATTCGGATTGAAAGGCTCCTCTGGAGGTCTCGGGTCCAACAGGGCTAACCCAGAAGCTGGGGATTGCTCAGGGTCTTTTTGAGTTGTGCTTTTGAGTCTCTTCAAGGACAGAAATTGTCCCAGCTCTCTAGACGTAACTGGGCTCCCTTCTCCAGTGTCTAACCACCCTTGTGATAACAATTCTTATATCCAGTCAGAATTTGCCTTGTTGGAGCTGGTGGCTGTTACCTCTTAACCGTTTCCCTGCTCTCGCTTCCTCGTTTCTCCCGGAGCGGTGTTGGGGAACGCACACCAACAGCATCACCGTACTTGGACGGGGATCTGGGAGCAGTGCTGGTGGAGAACTGAATGTTCGTTTGCTTCTCAAGGGAGGCAGAACCTGTTTGGAGAGCTTTCCCCCTAGATCTTGTCAGTGTTTCGTCTCTGCAGAATGCGTGGGGTATCTGTTCCCTGGGTCGTGCCCCAGGAGAAGCTTTTGCGCCTGTACCCTGGAGTTTCGAGAAACTGAAGTCACTCCTCATTGCCCGTACGCAATCTGTAAGTACAGGTACAGCGGCGGCTGGTCTGGGAGGCGTTTGTACGCTCCCACGCTTTCCCACCCGCGTGTATCAGAGTCTGGAGAGAGGAACCACAACCAGCTCAGAACCTTTCTGTAGCACAGCCATGTATTTTAGCAGTCGACGTTTTCATCTCGCAATAGGCGATGGTGTTGCCTGTATGTCTTGGAACAACCTTTCCTTACACTTTTGGGCAAGCAGCCCTTTCCCTGCTATTGCAGTGCTGTCCCCAGGGCACCCAGCCGGTGCCCAGGCACTGGTTCTGCCGCAGCAGATGTCCTGGTCCAGATGTTTTGCCAGGTGAAGGTGACTTTTCTAACAGAGGACATGTAGAAAAGTCAGTGGGAGCGAGGTCGGGCTGAACCCGGGGCTGCCCCCATGGGAGCGAGGAGCTGCTGCTGTCCCCATCGGCACTGGCACTGCGGCTGCCGGCGCTCACTTTTGGGGGTGCTGCAGGTGACGAGTGCGCCCAGCTCTGGGGTGCAGCTCCGGCCTGTCCCGGGCTTCTGCCAGGCTGCTGCCGCTTCAAGAAGCACTTGGGATGTTACTGGTGGGCTCTCTGCAGGTGTGTGGTGCTTACTGGGAGATACTGGGAGCTGGACTGGGCCTGTAGCACCCTCAGCATGCACCCCTGGTGTTTGCACAGGGGTGTCAGCACCAGGCATTGATTTTTATCTGCAATTTGAGCTTCAAGAGGCCCCTGGCTGAAGCCCAGGTTAGGGCCAGGGGTGCCCTAGGATTCTTTGGTTTAATGTGGGTCTTGGGACTTGTCTGCCCTTGAAAACCGGGGGCTTTTCTCTGGGACCCCCTTGCTGTCTGTTAAATATTTCCAGGTCCCTTGCAGTGCTGTTTTCATCCGCCAGATGCGCGCAGTTGAGCCATGTTGGCTCCGTTCCTGGGGATGAGATCAGAGGATTGGGATTGGAAGAAAGGATCAGCTGCTTTCCTGACATCAGTCCTGACGCAGCCCTGCATCCTCCCCTGCATCCCCCCAGTCCCCCCCCCGTGACCTCCTTTTCCAGACAAAGAGGGGAAGTGCTGGCTGCGTGCGCATCCCCCCCGCTTGTGCTGTGCCCCCCCTTCCTCCGTCCCCACTCTGAACCTGGAAAGAACAGCTCAGCTCCCATTGCAAGGAGCCTTTGTCCTGTCAGACAGCCTCCTTTAGCAGATTTGTCCGTCTTTTTTTCTGCCTGTGACAAGACCATAATTAAGGAAGGGGCTCTCCATCTGCTGCTGGGGGGATTGGGGGGGGTCACAGGGAAGAAATCACCTGCCCTGGCACACAAAGGCAGTGCTTGCCCCCCAGCCAGCACCACCAGCCTTTTGGGTGCTTAGTTATTAGTGGTTTGTGCCACTAAATGAAACGGGGATCTCTGGGGTGTTATGCCAGCCCCTCTCTATGTCCCTCTGTTGTGGGGCTCCCCACACCTCTCCAGTTGCACCCCACTCCTGCCCTGTGCTCTGAGCCATGGCTGTTGTGCTGATGTAGTGCTCCTCTGTTCCTGCACCCCCCAGACCCTCTTCCCTGCTGACGTTAGAGGCTCAGGCCCAGCAGTGCCAGCGTACCCCAGTCCTGGGCTCCCCCAGAGCTCTGCCCATCTCCATCACTTCTGCCCCACGGCGCCATCTTACCAGGCTGGGGTCCACCCTGATGTCTCACTTGTGCTTTCCCAGCACTCCCAGGCTGAGTCACCCAGGGCGTGCTGGGAATACACCCGTGTTTAGTAGCCCCAAAAATACGTTTTGCAATTTTTTTCAGTCCCCTGTTGCTCACAGGATGAGGTGTTCTGGCACCTCATCTTTTGATAGCCCTTCCTAGGCGGCAACGCTGCAAAAATGCCGGCTCGTCGGTGCACCCAGGATGCGATCCCCCTGCCCTGGCAGCCAGTTCCGACCTGCTGAGCTCCCTACTGTCCTAGCGCCAGCCTCGCTCACCTCCTGCCATGCTGGGGGACATGCCCATGGTTTTAGCAGCTGCCAAAATGACATTAATCAAATCAAGTCTCCCTGGGTGTCCCACCCTGGGTGTCCCACGCTCCGTCTGCACCCAGGCATGCTGCTGCGGCAGGAGCATCACCACAGAGCTCCGGCTCCAGGTCAGCCTCACCCTGATCCCACAAAAAGGATTGTTCTATCCCAGAAAAGGCCCTTAAAGGTCTTTTTGTAGTTAGTTAATAGCCAGTGGAACTTTGTGTGGCGTGTAAGTGCCGGTACCCCAGAACCGGCACTTGTCAGGCTCTGTCCTTGCAGGCTGGATGGGTGCAGCCACGGTGCCAAAATGTGCGCTGGGCACCCTGCTTCTCGCCAAGTTTAATCCTTTAGTGTGAGGATATTGCCTGCTGTCACCTACAGAAGTGGTTTCTCTCTGTCTGCCTCTTCATTTTTTTTTCTATTTTTTCATTTTTCATAGTCTCTTCAATTTTTTTCTTCCTCATCCTCTTCAGTGTTTCAGTTACTGCAAAGGACTTGGGATCCTGGATCTGTTTATGGTTTTTTGTCTCATAGCTGAGTGATGCTTCTTGGTCCTGGGAAAACTTCCTGTGAAATTCACGTGGGAATTTAAGCCTCAGGTTCAGCTGGATTTGGCCCTGTGCTGACATACCCCTGTCTTGAAAGTTGGCCACACAGGGAACAGCTTGCTAGGCATCCTTGTGCCAATTTTGCATGGGCCCGTTGGTCCCTGAACCTTTCCTAAGGACAGCATCTGGTCTCCCCGACTCAGGTGGGTGCTGGTTCTCCCCCCATGCCTGTCTTCAGCCCCTTCTCCCACCCCTGGGCCTGGGTATGTTCCCATGAGAGGTAATGCCAGGCTTCAGGCGCTCACCCTGACATGGAACTTAATACAGATGAAATTTGGTGTTTTTTCTCAAACCTGGACAAATATGTAAATGTGGAGGGCAGTGGCATTAATTGTTGGGAGTTGTATGGGTGAAATACACTGTTTTATTATAAAATACTGTCCTTTTCCTAAGGACTCTGAATGTAATGCACTGAGGAAAAACAGAATGTAAATGGGGTGGTGGGAGAGGCAAGCAGGAGAGCTCAGGAGGCGACAAGGCTACTGATGTGTTTTAAGCAAATATTTTGGCTAAAACAACAATTTAAATGACCCAGTAAGGGCTGGTTGGAGTCTTTTTCTGCCTGGAGCTTGTGGGGCTGGAGCAGGGCTGGAGAGCTGCTCCCCCCACCCTGAGCAGCTCATCCAGCGGCAGAGGGTGCTCATGCACCACCGTGCAAATCCTTCTTTACCCTCAGCCATCTTAGGAAAAATGTTTTCCTTCCCTGCAGTCTCCATTTTATGTTTCTGACGCAGAAAATAAAAAAGTCAGCAAAGGGAGGGGAGGATGGGGGGGGGGGAGCAGGACGTACCGAGGCAAAGCCTGGCTTTCTTGGGGCTTGGGTAGGGGGAGGCAGTGACCCCCACCTTGTACCCAGAGGGATGCAGAGCGAGGGGCTCACTGGGGGAGATGCCAGAATTGTGAAGGGGGGGGTCTGCAGAGAGAGATGCTGTTTTAGATGAAATACTGCTTGGAGCTCCCCCAGCCCCCGAGGCTGGATGGTGCCCTCCCTCCCTTGCTGGCGCAGGATGCTCTAGCTGCAATATTGCTTTCTTTTTTTTTTTTAACCCACATCTCCATAGGAAGCTGAGCAGACCCCACAGACTGCCTGGAAGCGGGATGGAGCTGAGGCTTTGCTGCAGAACTGCCCTTGTCCGGGCTCCCCAGACGAGAGGGACTTTCCTGTTTTCATTGTTCGGGACACTGAGATCTATTCTTGCTCTTTTGTTCCTTCCTGCCTGGGCATGTTGCGGGGGGTGGGTTGTTGCCCCAGGTTCGTTACCAACAAATCCTGGCAGCGGCACCTTTCCCAGCTGTGTGGAGAGCCCCAGGAGAGCGGCCAGCATGTGATATTGAGTAACTGTTGTCAGCGTCTCTGTTTGTAGTAACCATTTTTACATTATTCGTCACTGCATCCTTCGTGTCGTGCAGTGGAGCGCTTAGGGGCGAACAGGCATTTCCCAATCCAGGATATGAAGCAAGCCGGCAGTCCGAACTCCTGGAGGCATCTCCAACAGTGAACTTCACTGAGTCAACCAAACAAGGATGCTGCAGGCTCGGAGATGGACTTGCACATCTGAGGTCCACTCCTGGTCGCTGCTTCTTTGCAGGCTCTGCAGTGAGCAGAGCACATCTCTCCCTTCCACGAGGGAGTGGGTAGGAGATGGTTTTGTGAACCTCTGTAGGGCTCCTGGGCTTGCTTGGGCTTTTTTTGCAGACTAAGAGTGCAGTTTAAAGGTTTTCTTTCGTGGCATCTATTGTTCCAGTACCTGAGAACCAAATTGCTAGGTCCTCACCCTTACGGGTATGTGCACAGACATCGTAGCTGGCATAAATGCACCCAGCTAGCTTCAAACCAGCTGAAGCCACCAGCTCCAAAACCTGCCGGAGGTGCGGATTAAATACTTTGCAATTTGGTTCAAGTCCATCAGCAAACTTGAACAAAAATCCCTGGGAAAGCTGACTTGTTTAAAGTCTGTTTAGATGAGCCTGTGCAAGCAGCTCATCCATCAGCGACAGGGAGGTGGAGACATCCCTGCAGGACTGCTCTGTCACTCCTTGTCATAGAAATTTGTGGAGTCCTGGTCGCTTTTTTGCTTATCAAGTGCTGGGTCCATTTTATTCTCAAGTTCCTACATCGTTTTTTTTTGGCCTTTTTTTTTTTTCCCTTTTTCTTTTTTTTTTTTTTTTTTTTTGGTCTCCTTCCCACAGTCATGCACAAGGATGATTCTCAGGAAGATAATAAACGTCACAAGAGCCGCTGTGGTTTCGGGGGATAGTTAGATGAGTATCTTTTCCTTTAAATATCCTAAGCTAAAGCACCCTTTGTTTGTGATCTTGTGCATGCCCGCATATACGAAAATAGGTCAGTGATTCTGTGCCGGCAGCAGCCGTGCTGTCTGCTCGCTGGCCCGGGGCGCCAGCGCGGCTGCGGGAGGAGGCACGGAGGAGCAGCACAGCCATAGGCCAGCTCCAAGGGAGGGATGCTCGGCCTCCCCTGCCTTGTTACTGGGCAGCATGCTGCCTCCAGGACCGGGGAGCAGGGCGGGGGGGCACCCTGCAGCCCCCTTGCCCGAGGTGTTGAAGGGTGAGCGCCCAGTGCAGCAGGTCCAGGTTGGGTTTCTGTGCTGCTTCTCCCCCTCCCCATGGTTGGGGTACAGCAGGAAGGGGTGTCTTGGCTTTCATGGTCCCCTGGGATGGGTGCAGACCCCCCACCACCACCACTTGTTCCAGCCTGCAGTGAAGCAGTGAGTTTTTAGGCAACAAAGCAGTGGGGTGCCTCAGTCACCCCTCTCGTGATGTGGAGCTGGCAGAGGCAGTTGGAGTCGCAGGACAGGGTGCAAACCCTTTCTACGCTCCTCTGTGCAAGTCCCAGGAGCGTTGGTGGGACTGTTGACGTTGGTGGGACTGTTCATGTTTGGGGATGAGTGGCTGGAAAGCTGCCCAGCGGAAAAGGCCCTGGGGGTGCTGGTCGACAGGCAGCTGAATAGGAGCCAGCAGGGTGCCCAGGTGGCCAAGAGGGCCAACAGCATCCTGGCTTGTATCAGGAGTGGTGTGGCCAGCCAGAGCAGGGCAGGGACCGTGCCCCTGTGCTGGGCACCCCTCGGCTGCTGGGGTCAGGATTGGGCCCCTCCCGGCCCACCCACTGCCTGGGGGGGGCCGGGGGGGTTGGGCTCTGCTCCCGGGGAACGGGCAATGGGACGAGGGGAAACGGCCTCAAGTTGTGCCAGGGCAGGGTGAGGTTGGCCCTGGGGAACAATTCCTTCCCCCAAGGGCTGTCAGGGGCTGGAAGGGGCTGCCCAGGGAAGGGGTTGAGTCCCCACCCCTGGGGGGATTTAAAAGCCGGGCAGATGCGGTGCTGAGGGCCAGGGTTTAGAGTGGAAGGTACGGTTGGGTCCAGATCTTAAGGTCTTTTCCAACCAAATGATTCTCTGATTCTGTAAGGGGGTGTCTGTGACAGCCTGACTCTGGTGCAATGCAGAGGAGGGGGCCATTAACAAGGGGTGGGAAAGTCTAGGGTCTCTGATGATGTTGGGCATCTTTCCGTCAACCCCTCCAGCACCAAACCTGCAACCATGTCTCCTGAAACACTTCCCCTTGCGCTGCTCCTCAAATCCTTTGGTGTTCAGTCTCACACTGAGCTTTAACGTGCAGGTAGATGTTATGGATATTGTCAGGCCTGAAGTCTCTGCATTAATTTAAGGCAATAAATGCCTTTAACGAGGTTATCTTGCTCTTTGTGGGAAGTTGCCTGTGTCCATGTCTGTGAACACCAGGGAGAGCAGCAGTCTGATCTTTCCCTACCCCTTTGTAAAGGCGTTTGTTGCATGGGGCAAGCCAGAGCTTTGATGCTTATTAGGAGGGCAGTTCTGGTCAGCTGCTGCGTGAAGAAAAGCTCCTTCAAGAGCTCATGGCTTACCCAGGTTTCCTGTACTCAGAAAAGACAGATGAGGAGGACGAGAGAAGAAAGAACCTCCAAACACAGAAGGGGAAGGAGCTGCTCTTGTTGAGTTTTGGACAATCCTCTGCCAGTAGGACCAAGTCAGAAACCACTTCTCTTCGGTGCTCATCAGGAGGTTGTTCCTAAAGCGTGACCCGTGCGTCCTCCCGGGCCCTGGCAGATATTTTCCTGGGGCTTTTCCACTTGCCTTATGAAAAGATCAAAGTCCTGGAGCTGGATGAGACTGTGCTGAGTGCTAGCATGGTGCGGGTGAGTTTCTGTGCCTGCCCTTCCATGTAAGGATGGGAGAGGTTTATAAATCGGGGAGCTGTCTGTGCTCTGCATCTCTTGGACTTTGCCCTGGTGCCAGTCCGGGCAGCTCTGTCCCACTGGTTTTTGCACTTCTCATGCAGAACTTGCTCAGGCTGCTGCCACAGCTGGTGAAGGTCAGAAAAATGCAGGTCTGGCAGAGTATGAGCAGTTTGGGGTTCTGATAAGTGACTTCTCCTCTAGAGATCACATCAGCATCTTCCCCTAGCAGAAAAATTGTGATTTCCCCCCACACACACACTGTTTTTTTCCTTGGTGATGCCCCACTTCACCTCCCGCTTCGTGCTCCTTGCAGTGTCTCTGCCTTTTCTCTGCCTGGTGTTGTACAAAAGATGACGGGACAGGCTGGCGTGCACACAGATTCATTCTCAGGATCTGGTGCTAGGGGTAAACATCAACTACAGCAGTAAAAGATTCTTTTTTTTTTTTTTTTTTTTGGGGGGGGGGGTAAGGGGGATAATAAAAGGAAGAAGAGAGAAAAGGGAAAGTGAAAACTCTCCCCAGTGGCCACCTGGGATGAGGAACAGCAGGAGTCTCCCTGAATAAGCACTTTCTCCAGTGCAGCAAGGCGAATACTTTTCCTATGGTAACTCTTTGGACTCTTCAGGTCTTGCTCAGTCTCCCTGTTGCCAATCCTTAGGCTGAGAGTGTTGATTGGAGCGGGCCTTGATTAGGTGCAGTTGTTGCAGCGCTAATTGCCCATTAAGCTTAGTGCTGCCCATCCTTGGATGATGTTTAGTGGTTGCTCTAATGACCCTTTGTCTCCTGTTCTTATCTACTGAGGGCCCTGGTATGAGGTTACAGCTCACAGCACAAAGCAAGGGCAGGAAAAGGAAGATCAGTTCTCCCATCAGTGGTAATTAACTGTTCTGTTCTAATTGCTTCCCACTGCACCACACAATACAACAGACCTGGGCTGCAGGGCTGTAAGTGAAAAGACAACTTAGGAGGAGAGGAGGCTTCAGACTTACACAGGTTATGGCACTGTCTGGGCTCAGGGTTAGTCTCGGGTCTAGGTCTCATTTTGTAAGCCCTTGCATGATCTCAAGGTCAATAACTCTGGGAAGTCTCTTCTGCCCAGGCTGTCTGCTACGCGCCCTGTCTTACAGTAGGGACTTCATTTCTGTAGTCGCCTTTTCATCCTCATCCTGCTTCCTGATAAGGTTTTTTAGCATCCTTATGACCAACCAGCGATGAATTTAAATTCTGTGCTTAATTTATCAACAAAAGGCTCTGAATGTCTTTAACCCGCTTGGAGAGCAGTAATTCTCCATGGGCTGCTTAGTACCAGCTTTACTACCTAAGTTTCCAAATAGGCTAACCCAGATCCTGTAGAGTGCTTTATCATCTCAATCTGATTTGGGGAGAGTCTAGATGAGTAAATTTTGGACTCCGTGAATTTTTAAGATCCAAACAATATCTGTCCTTTTAGCTGTGTTTGAGAAACCCTATGCTCCTTGGCCTTGTTCCCTGCGTACAAGCTTTTATAAAGTGTGTGGTAACTTGGGCTCACCCCCACGCACACATCCTGGCTTTTTTTTTTAAAGGCGAGAAAAAAACCAGAAGAGTTAAGAGCTCCCTATTTGTCTTCCCCAAATGCTCTGGGAAGGTCTCACTTGTCCCATTTTTGAGCCAAAGAACTCTGGGTTGTCCACATAGGAGAAATCTGATGTTTGAAATGCAAAAGCATCTGGTAAAACTCCAACAGAATAATTAATTTTTTCCTGCCACATTTAATTAAAAAAAAAATGAAAATTTGGCCATGCAATGCTGGTAGGAAATTCCCATCGGGAATTTTTTTTCCCCTTTCTTCAGTCCACAGTCTCGTTTAGCCATGCTGTGGGGTAACGGGCAAGAGGAGAGCGAGGTGGGGAAGGAGAAGAGCAAGACCCCGGGTCTGATGTGAATCCTGCACCGAGGAGAACGGGCTCTCTAGGAGTTGAGGCCGTGACCTCAAATGAGAGTGCTGCTGCTTGTCAGAAACAGGGAAGTCGAAAATAAATCTGACCTGTTCCTAACGCTGGAAGCTTTATAAAGTGTGAGAAGTACAGGAAGGATGAAATGCCTCAGAAATGCCTGCTCCTGTCATATTTTTTTTTTTTACTTTTATTGATCAGAGTACCTTTTTTACAGTTAAGATGCTGTCGGGGCTTAGAAGGACCCTCTCCGGGAAGGATGATGATCCTGCCGTTGCTCAACCCTTGCCAGTGCTCTTTCTGGAAGCTTTTCCTCCTGTGCCGAGCTGTGTGTAACCTGCCTAGTGTCTGCAGCCTGAACTTAGGCGTCTTCCTGCTCCTCAACTCCTGGATGACCTTATAAGCCCATTCCTGGCCATGATGATGTATGCTCAGTCTGAGGTCTTCTAAAGAGGGTTGATTTAGATCAGGTATTAGGAAGAAATTCTTTACTGTCAGGGTGGTGAGGCACTGGCACAGGTTGCCCAGCAAAGTTGTGGATGCCCTGGAAATGTTCAAGGCCAGGCTGGATGGGGCTTTGAGCAACCTGGTCCAGTGGAAGGTGTCCCTGCCCATGGCAGGGGTTTGGAACTGATAGATCTTAAGGTCCCTTCCAACCTAAACCATTCTATGATTCTACGATTCTCCTTCCCAATAGCTTGCCCAAGGATGGGATCGGAATGCAAAACCGCTCTGGAGACAGAACGTGCCTGTTCAGAGAATCGTTCCAGTTGCTGTAACAGGTTGGGAAGCAGCACAAGTAACGAGCAGCTGTCTTTCAGTAACTGCCTGTGTTCAGTCACATGGGAGTCCAAAAAGCAGAATGTCCTGCCTAGTGAGCTGCTTCAGAGCCGTGCCTGTGCTGCTGCAGGAGTGGCACGGATGTGCTCGGTGACGGGCCCTTGAGACTCAGTTGGTCGGGGCTGATCTCAGGAAGCTTCTCTTTATCTGTGTTTAAACACATCTTTCTGAGTTATCCTGCTGATTTCTGTGCTTGTCACTGCCTTGGACTCTGGTTCAGGTCAGCAGGAAACAAGTGCTCGGTAGGTCTGAAGTCCGTGGGACCATAGGCATCACTTTAATGCTTTCTGCTTTTGATCTTACAAGTGGGAGCTGGCGATGGCAAAGCAAATGATTGCTGCCTGCCAGCCCTACTGCCTGCATGCATCCTCCACCAACTTGCTTACCTGCTGCCTCTGGCACTAAGAATTTAATTTATTTTTTTTTGCTTGGTAGAGTGGGCCTGAGCATGATACGGTGTGCAGACTCAATCTCTTCAGCTAAAAGCAGGACCTAACGTGTGGGTCTCTGATGGGGGATTGCTCTGGGGTAGCTTGGGGACTCCGGAGTGGATCTGTACAGAATTAGAGAAACCAACTCTCTGCAAGGCGAGGGCTTTTCCGTGGGCAGCTTGGGGAACTGGTTGGTACCCTCTGGGTTTATTTCCCAGCCATCTGCCTGTGGGTGGCTAGGAAATACATCCGGAGGATTTCCAGCAGCTGGAAATACCTGCGGGCTAGGCTTTCAACACCTTCTGTACGGTCCTGTGTTCCTGACCAGCTTTTCTCATGACCAGCTCCAAGGCGCAAAGTCCTGGGATCAGAAGTGATCCCAGTGAAGGTGAGATGGTTGCTGTGGCTTGGGGACACGGGTTTGGATCTCGGCTGCTCTGAGCAAAGACAATTTTGTCTCCTTGCTGTGGCTGCAAAGCCTGAGCCTGCATCCCAAAGATGCCATGTATGCGGTGTTATAGGAGAAGCTTTTTCCTATTAGTGGGTGGCGAAGGAAAGAAACATCGATGAAACAGGCGGATGTGATGCCTGGAAGGAAGGATCCCTATTGTTTTGTCCTGTGATAAAAGGCTGGTTGTGCTGAGTCAGTGTCCAGGGAGGAAGGAAAGCAAGAGGCAGCAGCAGGATGCAGTCTGCAGATGTATCCGTTCCTCAAAGAGAGGATGAAAGCTCTCTGCTAAACACCTGACTGCTACCCCACCATGCACCCCCGGTGCTCTGCTCTTTGTCTTACCTGGCCTAATATTTACCCTCCAAATAGCCCGAGGGTGGGCTGGATGAGTGGACAGTGAGGTGGATGGGGACCAGGCTGCATGGCAGAGCTCAGAGGGTTGGGATCAGCGGCGCAGAGTCTGGTTGGAGGCCGGTAGCTGGTGGGGTTCCCCAGGGCTCAGTACTCGGCCAAGTCGTGTTCAACCTGTTCATCAATGACCTGGACGAGAGGACAGAGTGTACCCTCCGCAAGTTCACTAACGACACCGAACTGGGAGGAGTGGCTGATACGCTGGAAGGCTGCGCTGCCATTCAGCGGGACCTGGACAGGCTGGAGAGTTGGGCAGAGAGGAACCTGATGAAGTTCCACCAGGACCAAGTGTTGGGTGCTGCCCCTGGGGAGGTTGAACCCCATGTACCAGTACAGGCTGGGGGCTGACCTGCTGGAAAGCAGCTCTGCCCAGAGGGACCTGGGGGTCCTGGGGGATGACAAGGTGGCCATGAGCCAACAGGGTGCCCTTGTTGCCAAGAAGGCCAAGGGCACCCTGGGGTGCATTAAGAGGAGCGTGGCCGGCAGGGCGAGGGAGGTTCTCCTCCCCCTCTGCTCTGCCCTGCTGAGACCCCACCTGGAGCTCTGCATCCAGTTGTGGGCTCCCAGTTCAAGAAGGATGAGGAACTCCTGGAGAGAGTCCAGAGGAGGGGTACAAAGATGGTGAGGGGACGGGAGCATCTCCCCTATGAGGAAAGAGAGGCTGAGGGAGCTGGGCTTGTTCAGCCTGGAGAAGAGAAGGTTGAGAGGGGATCTCATCAACACATACAAATATCTTAAGGGTGGGGGTCACGAGGACAGAGCCAGACTCTTCCCAGTGGTGTCCAGTGCCAGGACAAGGGGCAATGGGCACAAACTGAAGCAGAAGAGGTTCCAGCTGAACGTGAGGAAGAACTTCTTGACTTGGAGGGTGACCGAGTCCTGGCCCAAGCTGCCCAGGGGGGCTGTGGAGTCTCCTTCTCTGGAGATATTCAACCCCTGCCTGGCCGCTGTCCTGTGCCCCCTGCTCTGGGTGAGCCTGCTTGGGCAGGGGGGGTGGGACTGGGTGAGCTCCGGAGGGCCCTGCCAGTCTGGGTTTCTGGGATTCTAACACACAGTAACATCTCCAGCGTAACTGTCCCACCCCTTGTCCCAGGCTGCCAAGCGAACCCCACTGCGCTGCACTAGCATTGGGCAGGTCGCTTCACGGTGGTTTCACACCCTTCTCTAGGGCTGTCAGTCATTAGACAGTTTTAAATGACAGCTCCAAAGTCACCTTTTTATCTCATTTTAGGGACTGGAGATGTTGAAGCATGCAGATCTCTCCTGTCGTGTCCCACCCCTTACCAAAATACTGGGGGGAAAAAAAAAATAAAAATAGAGGTGAGAGCCTTGGGGCTGGCTTGGTGTAACTTGGTTTGTACGCGCGCCGCAGAGCACTCCCGTCTGCCTCTGAAATGCACAGGAGAGTTTGTATGAGTGAGCTTTGCCCGTGGTCGGAGCCATCTGGGAGCAGAAAGGACCATATTTCCTGGGAGATCTGCTGAGGGAGCACCGAGGTGTTGCCCAAAGCAGTTAATTATGGGTGCATGGGGGTGATTTGCTGGGATCTAAACGGGGCCGGGGCGTGAGCCACACTTCTGGCAGTGAGGTCAAAGGCATTTGCAGTGGGTACGCCTGGAGTCCTGATGGCACTTGCAGGGTAGAAACTATTCTCCTGCTTAAAGCAAATATTTTGGGAATGTCCTAATATCCTTCTCTATTTTTATGTTGTTGTGTTTTGGGGTTTGGTTTTTTTTTTTCCCAGCGCCTGCTGAGAACTTGAAGAAAAGCTTAAACATGACAAAAGGACAGATTTTGAACGTGCCACGTGACATTCGGAATGTTCCAGCCAACGCAGATGCGCGTGACAAATCTCTGGGGGAAAAAAAATTGACAATATCCTTTTGCTTTTAGGAAGAAAAAAGTTTCAAAGTGGATGTGAGCTATGGCAGAAGGGATCCCCGGGGCTCGGCAATGTTTGGAGGAGGGAGCAGAAGGGTCCGTCATGTGGGAAAAGGCTTTTCTGTCATGGTGTGACCCACAGAGCATTCCCCTACAGCTCGGGGGGCATCTTGCAGTGCTGCAGGGATGCTTTTTGCCGTCAGCAGGGGGAAACTCTGTCATTCTGAGCCTCCTTGACAGCTTCGGGCAAGGGGATTGCTGCTTTGTTCACTTGTTGGCTAAAAGCGAGTTACCTGCCTGCATTCCTGGAGTTTCTGGGCCGATTTGAGGTTGACAGTTTGCTGGGTTTGCCAAGGGACACCCTGAGTTGCCAGGTGTTGTGGTGCTGTGATGGACCTGGAGCAGTTGGGGCTGTCCCATGAGATCTCGCTTTTACAGGAGGTGCTTGCAGAGGTGTGCCGTGGGGCTGGCGTCCAGCCCATGAGGTGGAGCACCAGCAAGATGCCGCTTGTTTGCCAGCTGCCTATTCCTTCGTCTTGCCTTTGGGAAGTGTAAGCCTCACCCAAACACCCAGCAGATTAGGCTGGCTTCATCTCAGCATCACGGTCTGGCGACGGTGGTGTCTGTGTCCTTGAGTGGAGAGGAGCCGCAGATAAAGTTCAGTGTTGCTCGCTCTGATGGTTTCCCCCTGATGTTTGGGTTATGGTCCTTGACTTCTGGGTTTCGCAGCTTTAAGGATGCCAAGACACAGGATGACAAGTTGCAAGTGGTGTACTCAGGCGTGGAGGACCTCTGTACGGAACAGGGCCAACACCTTCTGTTTGACCCCCAGAAGATGACTGTCGATAGCTTCTTCATAGAACTGAGTACCTTTAGAAATACATTCCTGGTGAGCAAAGTGCCCTTTCCTCCTCTTATTCTTAACTGTTTCCTCCACTGCTCAGATCTGCCATGCTTCTTACTCCCTCGCTTCCAAAGAATTGCTTTTGTGCATTTTTCCCCCCGCCCTCTCCGTCCTGCAACCCCTCAGCAGCAGTTTCTCCTCTTCCGCAGCAAGCTGTCAAGGAGGATCAGAAGCATCATGGAACGCATGATACGCTGTGCAAAGCTGGCAAAGGAGGAGGCAGAGAAGAAACGCCGGGAGTGATGGCAGCAGAGAGGACAACTGCTACGCACGAAGGCAGGTATGAGATGCAATTGGGTGTTTGGGACAGCAGGAATTTGGGACTGGCTGCAAAGCCCTACTAATAATGTGTGCGGAGAGCTAGAGGTGAAGAGAGAAACGCTCTGGAGCTGTATTCCCCGGGATGGAGGCTTGGGACAGCATGAGTGGTACTGCTCTCCTCTTTACTGAGAGGGTAAGTCCTGAGAGCAGCAATCTGGAGGTTTGCCTGCAGAGCTTTAAGCGTAGGTGTTGGACAAGTCATAGTAAACCCATTTTCAGCAATGTACAAAGCCTATTAAAGTGCAGAGACCCTTGCCAACCCAAGGGCCTTCTTCCGAGGCTTTTGCCTGTATAAAATGCAGCAATTTGCATGACACACCGAAAGCCCATGCGGCCACTCAGTGCTGTAGTCCTGCGCTCCGTCCCCTCCCTTGTTTTCTTGGGAGGCCCAGTGGGTATTAGCGTCAGAACCCTTCTCCCCCCTTCCCAAACCGTTGTGCTGTGCTGGAGTCTGGCATTAGGCTCCTCTATGCCAACTGCATACGTTTCAGATTTCTTTGCAAATGTGTTTTAAAAGTGGGGGGAGGGAGAGAGGCCATAAACAGTCTCGGGAGCTTTCCCAGCGTCGTAGCCTGAACCTGGGAGCACCTAAGCAAGGCACGGCCCTGTGGGATAGCCCTTGCCGTGATTGTGCAGACTCAGGTCCCTCATTCATCGCCCCGTCTGCGCCCTTACCTCTGAGTGAGTGAATCCTACCATAGCAGGTACTCCTGCACCAAAGCTCTACTGCTTTTGGAGAGCGGAGTGGACCCGATGTCCCTCCCTTTGCCAGACGAATGGTAAAATCCTGTTCTGATGTTATTGTTGTCCACTTTCCTTCCTAGCTCTGTACATACTCAGCAACGCAGGTGTAGATCTAACCCAGGCACTTTGTCATAAAACAGCCCTTTCCTTCGCCTGTTTGTGACACTAACTGTTAGATTAAGGTGTTAACTTTAAGGTTAGAAGCCTCCTGACCTGCAGCCACTACAGGCGCAGACCTGAAAGCCCACACAAATGACAAGTGACCCATCTCAGCAGTTGTGGTTAGTTCGAATTCAGCCTTCTGCTTGGTCCAGGAGGTTAACGGGACTCTGCGAGCGCCCTGTGCTGTCCCCACAGCGTGGGCTTTCTCCCTTAGTCTGCTCCCTGCTACCAGATGCATTCTTCGCTTCCAACATATGGACTCAATTACTGTCCCCCTCCCTTGATTTCCTGCCTCTTTGGGTTTCCTGAAACGCATCCCCTCCTCCCAGCAGCTTGAACTCCCACAGTGAGACGCTCTGCAAGCTCTCGCATTCCTCCTTCCTTCCTTCCCACCGCTTTGGTGTCTCTAACAAGGTGGTCCTGATCCAGAGCACGCACGGATAAGGCTGCAGACCCACGCTGTCGCTATAGCTGAGCCCTGGAGCCTCAAGGGCTTGGCTTCCCGCAGCCAAACTAGCCAGCCCACTAAATGCATGTTCGGTGACTAGCAGGGCTGTGTCCCAGCTCCTCTTGACGGAGGTGTCCCCCCCCCGCCTCACCATCGTTCCTAGATCACCCTGTAGTTTTCAGCCAACTGCTTTGTTTGCGAGACTTTGGGCTTTCTTCCTCTTCCCTTCTGAGGCCATGGGCTTTCTGAGCCTCTGCGCTTTGAAAGGAGCATCCAACCGCTCTGGGTTTCTCCTGGGTGCTGTTTGGCGTCTTTCCTGGACATCTCCTCCTGCAGAAAAGCCGTGTGCCCATGGCTTCTGCCTTTAAAAGCATTAGAGGAGGAGGGGAGAGGGAGCCCTGTCTTCTCCGTTAGCGGTTCTCTCAACCCCTGCCTGCTGCTTCGGGGGAGCCCCAGGCACTGCAGCGTCAGGTTGCTGGAAATCTTAAGAAATCTGAGCTCATTCAAGGGGCAGGGGGAGATGGAAATGGTTAAATCACGCAAACGAACAAGTTAATGATTTCCATCCCCTTGCTGGCATGTTTCGGTTTTCGGAAGGGGGGTCTGGCCAGCAGCTGTGCCAGCAATTGTAGCTCAAAAAGAGTATTTTCTTTCTGTGTCAGCTTTCATCCATGGCCCCTTTGGATTCCCCTGACACCCACAGATGCCAGAGTTTCCAGGGCTCCCGCTGCTGCGAGCCCCTGTGACTGTTTTCCCTCCTGTACCGGGTGATGGAGTTAGATGACGATGGGGGAGGATGAAGAAGGCACTGTTCGCTCCCTGCTTGCTTCCTGCCCCATCCTTCCCCAAGCAGAGGAGAGGCTTTTTCCCACGATCCAAGTGACTCGGCAGCACTTGCAAATGGAAGGAGAAGCTGCAGCTTCTGTGCCGTTGAATCCAGGAAAGCGGGGGAGCAACTTGGGGTGCAGCTGGGGGGGAAGATCCAGCAAATAAATATCTGTGGCTGAGCAGTCCTGCAGGCAGCTTTGGATGCAGGAGCCTTATTGTATAATAAGGATTGCATATTGTTATCTATACATATATATATGGCTTGCATATTATTATATATTGTAAAATAAGCTGTATTAGAATAAGCCCGGACACTGTGTGTCCAGTTTCTGGCATCTAAGGTCACCGAGCCCCAGCAGCAATCTCACAGGAACAGGTTGTCCCTGTGGCTGTTGTTTGAGCTTCCCCTCGAGGGATGGTGCCCGTTCTCTCCCAGACCACTTTCCCCCGTGAGGAGCAGTAACTCCTTGGCATCTCCTGAGTGCCGGGGCCCAGTTTGCCCAGTACCCAGAGAACCCTTTGTGTGATACCAGGTTAAACCCAGCGCTGCTTTTCTTACCCACTGCAGGAACACATCGGTTGAGTTCTGCTATCAGGAGCATCACCTTAAATGTGTAGCACCTCCCTGCCTTCCTACCCGCCTTCTCCGGATGCCTTTTCCTATTGCAGGCGGTAGTGGAAGCACAGAGAGGGGACATCTCAAATCAGGTGAAGTATAAAGGGTGCTTGGAAGTCCCTGAGTGCACTAAAGCTGGAGGGGAGTAAACAAAGCACAGAGGTGAGGCACGGACCGCAACTACCAGGGTCCTGGCATCCTTCCTCAGCCTTCCAGACCTGTTGTCTGGCTTGGGATGAATTCAGTCTGAAGCCCCCATCGGGCCACCACCCTGTTTCATCCTCAGAGACCCCTCGCAGCAGCCAGATCGTCCCTTGGGCTTGGCACAAGGGTAAGTGTAAGAAACTAGAAAGCCCTAATAGATGCCAGTGGCTTACGGCTGTCGCTCAAACCTGCCCTCACAACCTTGAGAGCCCCCACCGGTGAATTTGGACCGGTTTGCTCTGAGAGGAGCACCTCTGCCAGCCAAAGTCACAGTGATGGGTGTTGTGTCCCTCCCAGGAGCCCCCCAAGGCTCCAGTGACTTGTGGGGTGTATACCCAGACCCCTCAATCCTCACAGGCTGCCTTCAGTAGCCCAAAAGCCAGGTCTGGTAGCCAGGTTTCATGCCTCAGTCTTCCCCCCCAGGATGCTGGTGCTGTCCCTGCTCCCCTCAGCCCTGTTTCTGGGGTGCTGGGTGCCGCCGGCATGGGCAGGGTGGGTCGGCTCAGCAAGCGAGGGGTGCCGGCAGGGGGCAGGCAGCGCAGGCAGCACAAGCAGGCTCTGCAGATATTTAATGGGATTTTATAGCTCTGGGTTTCATCAGGAGCTGTTGTCATGGAAACAGAGATCTGCAGAGAGCCCCCGCGTTCGGCGTTAACCGCCTCGGTGCCGCGCCGATGGCCGGGGGAGGATGCGCAGGACAGCGAGCAGCCCCGGGAGGCTGCTCTTAAAGGCCTGCGGTGAGTGATTTGTGCCTGGAGCTCACAGCCTCCGCCTGGCTTTGCAGAGGCAGTGGGAATGTGTTGCTTTATTTAGGACTGGGGTTTTAATGACCTTTTAAAAATCTGTTCCTGTACTGTTGGAGCACAGGGCTGTGCCCCAGGGGAGGTGCAGGGGGGGCTCCGTCTCCTGTCTCTGGGTGTCCTGGGCCTCTCGTTTTCAGGCTTGGGAGATTCCCACACAAACGAGGGGACAGGAGGTGAGGGTGGGTGCAGGTCTCCCAGGTTCCCAGCTTGGGGGGGGTGTCAAAATATCCTACCAATGTCTGGTCCCAGCACATCTCTGGCTCGGACACCTCCTCTGGGTCTGTGGCTGGACAGGAGAGGGCACTGGAGCTGTACTGACACTGGGGTGGTGGCAGCGCATGTGTCACCCCCGCACATGGCTCCCAGAGGGGTGACATCCCTGTTGCTAGGGAGGGCGAGCAGCTGAGGCCAGGCTAATCTCCTTAGTGGCCTGAGCACCATCACGAGAGTGAAAGGGAGATTAGAGGGCAGGGTGGCATTAGCAACCCAGGATGCTCATTGGAGAGGAGCAAGGAGACAACAGAGCTGGAGCTAAGCAGAGATGGAGAAGACCCTGGGGGAGATCAGCGGAGCCAGAGAGGCGTCCGTCAGCAGCAAATAGCCCAACAGCTGGGGTCTCGGAGGAAGTGAAAGGCTTTAGACAACATGCCCAAAAATCCCGGTGGAGCCGTCTGCAACCCCTCCTCCCCGGGGAGGAAGGTGTTGCCAGGCAGTCTGGATCCTAATCCATTCCCTCCCTCCCGGACTGGGGGGAGGTGGATGCCTTCCCACCCCCCATCATACCCATGGGGCATCAAAACATTCCCTCAAAGTATACACAGAGCAAAGACCTGCTGGATTTTACCCCACACCTGAGAGACATGGAGGAACAGGACGTGGAATATTTATTGTCCCTTTCCACGACACAAGAGGCAAAAGATGCTATTTTCTGTAGCAGAGTAGGGTATGAGGCTCACAAAGCCTCTGTGAAGGAGTCCAGGTGCTGGGCTCCATTTTCTTGTTCCTGACACGTGGGTGTCATGGGGTCCTGTGTTTTCTTTGCAGGTGGCTAATGGGGGCAGAATGATGGATGTTTTATAGGAAGCTTTGCAGTCCGGTGGCCTGTCCTGCCGGAGCAGGGCAGGGAAGGTGCTGCTCGCTGGGCTGGGCTGCTTCCACGCTTCTTCCCACAGGGAGCTCCAGAGCTGGTAAGGGAAGGAAAAAAATAATGCCTACTATTACTGCTTGGTGTTTGTTCCTTCCTCTCAGCTGTCAAGGAAACCATGGTGTGGTTCACATACCCAGCTGGTATGGCTGCAGTTGCTGACGTGTTACGTCCTTTTAATCCATACCCAAAATAGCTTCTCCACCCCTCCATTTGTGCCGGCTTACACAGCACCTTTCACTGTGCGCTCCCGCCTGCCGTCATCCGTTCTCCCGCCCAGTGGTGTGGACTGGGATGCCAGACTTTTCCTTAGAATCATAGAATAGTTTGGGTTGGAAAGGACCTTTTAACATTATCTAGTCCAACCCCTTGCAGTGAGCAGGGACATCTTCAACAAGATGAGGGTTCTCAGAGCCCCGTCTAACCTGACCTTGAGTATTTCCAGGGATGGGGCATCCACCACCTCTCTGGGCAACCCCTGCCGGTGTTTTGCCACCCTCATGGTAAAAAATAACTTCCTTATACCTAATCTGAATCTCCCCTCTTTTAGTGTAAAACCATTAGCCCTTGTCCTGTTGCAACAGGTCCTACTAAAAAATCTTCTTCAAGGCTGAGGAAGCAGAATCGAACCTTTTACGTGCATGAGTGTGGTCAAGACAGGACTGTCACGCTTCTGCCAGAGAGGCTTGCAAAGAGATGGAAAGAGTCGAGGCGGTAGTGGGATATATGGAATCACCCCCGGTGACTCCAGGAAAAGAGAGAGAGAAGGGGCTTGTGCCATGTTAGGGGCAGAAGGCAGAGAAATCAAGAGGGTTTGGAAAAGGAGACCGCTTGGAAGCAGGTTCAGAAACGACAGGGTTTGAGGAGAACAGCATGAAGAGATGTTAGAGCAGCTTATGTGCTGCTGAAAATGGTCCCTGTGTGGGAGATTCTGGGTGGAGGGGATGGGATGTGTTCAGGGTGGAAAAGAAAGCAGAGAAAAACAGGACCCAAAGTGGGAGTTAAGGGCACGTGGTGCTGGATCCATGCCACAGAAGTGGCCGTGAGCCGGTGACCAGACCAGAAGAGTGGAGGGGGGGGCGGGGGGAAGATCTCTCAGCCAAGCACTTGGAAAAAGAAAACCAGAGTAGAGGTGTAGAAGAGACAAAGCTACAACCTTTCTGTCTCAAATACAGGAGGAAGAGGGTCAGGAGAAGCATGGAGAGAAATCTCCAGCTCTGTTTCAGCAGCCCGCAGTAGCAGTGGGGTGTTTGCTCATCTTTTACATGCAGAAGAGGACAGGGGTTTACAATAATGGGCTGTCCTGCCTTTTGGCCTCAGCAGGGTCCCAGGCTGATGCCTGGTTAGCGTGGCCGTGCTGCCCCATCAGATCCAGCGTGGTGCCAGCGTGGCAGACATGTCTTGGTGCTGTGGGACATGCAGGGTGGTCACAGTGTTGTCCTCTGCCGGTGATGGGACCATGGCTGTGAGCAGCAGCAGCCCAAAACCTGTAGGTATGTATGATCACGGCACCGTGTGTGTGCCTGTATGCCACTTCGTCTGTCGGTGGCGGTGTGCCCTGTGTCCCATTGACATCTCCCCGACTTGGGTTCACCCCTCTGGCCCTTTCCCGGAGGAGCACCGTGTGCTCTGATCGCAGGAAGCTCTCCTGCTGTAATCAAAACCCTGGGGGGATGCTTGCTGCCTTGGCAGCTGTTTCAGGCCCAGCTTCCCTTGGAGGGGGAGGATTTCCCTTCTCCACACCTGCAAAAACAAGGGGCCCTGACTCACTGCCTGCAGGGCGCAAGGGCCAAGAGGGGTCCCCCTTGCACCACGCTCATGGGCGTAGGAGCTGAGGAGGGGGGTACCAGACACATGAGCCTGTTTGTGTGGGATTTCCTTCCCCTGCCCTCTGAGTTTTCCCCTTTTTTGGCCCTTTTCGGAAGGTGATTTCAGTACAGTGTGGTCCTGTCGTGGTTTAACCCCGGTGGGCAGCTAAACACCACCAGCCGCAAAATGGCTGAACCCCCGCCTGCCGATGGGAAGCGGTGAATGAATTCCTTATTTTACTTTGCTTGCCTGCTCAGCTGTTGCTTTACCTATTAAACCGCCTTTATCTCAACACTTACCCTTCCAATTCTGCCCCCCATTCTGCTGAGGGGGGAGAGCAAGCGGCTGCGTGGGGCTGAGCTGCCCACTGGGGTTAACCCACAGCAGGTCCCAAGCCTGTGCTGGTTTTGGCATCCGAGAGCAGAGTTTGCAGAGGATCCTACTGGAGCTGGTGCTCCTCTTGAGCCCTCCTCCCTGTGAGCCTCCTGCCCGATGCTTTGTGGTCCCCAGGAGCTCTCCCAGTGGGATGTATCGTGCTTCTCCATCGCCCCGCTACCACTTGTCAGGACATTTCTCCATCCCCCGTCGTGGCTGCCGAGGAAGACGGGAGCTCAGCATGTGAGCCTTGTCAGCTCTGATCTCCGACTCCCATCCTGCCCAGGCAGCTGTGTCTATTCAGCCGCAAGCAGCTCCATCCCTAAACTGTAAAGGAATGGGAAAGGCTGCTGGGCTTCTGCTTAATAGCTCAAAGGACCCGTTGTGGGGGAGCGAGGTCAGCGAAAGGGGAGTGCTGCAGCTCATTGAGAAAGGCGTGCGGACCACGGCAGGGCACGCACACAATGGCTCGGTGTCCTCCTCCGGTCTGGCTCAGCGCTTGTCCTACCCTCAGAGCTTCAGCCAGATGATTCAGAACTGGTTTGCGGTTGAAGTGACTCAACTGTTTTCTGTCGTCACCCTATACCATCTGCTGCCCACCACGCAGCAGAGCGAAGGCAGAAAATCAATCGTTGATCCATCCCTCCCCGCCCCGAGCTTGCTGCTGGCCTGCATATCCAAAGGAAAGAGAGCAAGGGTTGGATGCAAGAGGGACTTTTCTTCCTCAAACAGGATGAAGCTGTCGTGTACCGAGCAGACACGTTGCCCCATTGCTCAGGCTGTTGCCTGGTTTGCGGGAGGGAGGAAGATGCTCCTCTTCCACCCGGGCAATGCTAACCACAGGCCCAGCCAGGGGTGCAGGGCACGTTGCAGCCTTTGCCAGCGGCTGCCATCATGCCACGGCAAAAATCTGTGCATGCTGTGAGAGGAGGAAGCGATTTCCAAGTCTTTCCAAAATGTTTTGCCAGTCCTCTGCAGAGCTACTGCAATCTCTGATCTGCTGGGGATGACCACAAATAGCATCTTTGGGCATTGGTTTCCAGCCCAGTGATCCCTTGGTCAAGCCACAACTACTCATTGCCCAAATTACCGTTAATGTTCAGTAGTTCCGGTGCTTTCCTGTTGTCCTGCTGCTGCTGACGATGGCATGAGAAGCCGCCTGCATTTCCAAAGGGGTCTTTTGCAGTCTCCTGGAGAAGCTGAGCTCCCGTGGGATGAGAGGGGAGGCTCCTACATGACCGACCGCAACCCCTTATTTACAGACTAAAAGGCAGGAAACAAAATGCATCAGGAAGACTGTGAATAGTAGGAATATTTCTGACAATATTTCGGTAGGAAAAACCCCCAAGCCTAACCATGAAGGGCTGCAGAAGGACCGCACCTGCGTGCTCGGTGGCTTGTAGCATCTCAAAGGGGTTGTCTTGCCCCATGTGCCTTTCCCTTTTACCTCCGTGAGTCAAGGGGATGCTCTGAGCTCTCGCCACTTTGGAGCGAGATGTGAGGTTTACGGAGTATCCGTGGCAATGTCAGCCCAGTGCTCCACAGTAGTTAAAACCCCAAATCCCCCTCGGAGATCTGGGAGTCCCTGGGAAAGGAAGGGGAGGAAGGAAAAGCAACCACAGCGGTGGCTTTTGTTGTTTTAAATGCCTTGTGCTGCCTGCAGCTCTGGTTCCCCTGCCCGAGGAGGGACATCGTAAACTGGATAAGGGGCAGAGGGAGGCAGCAAGGACAACGGGATAGACCTGGGGCTGCTTAATCCAGAAAAGGGGCACCAAGGAGGCGTACGAAATTATAAACTGGAGATGTTTGTGTCTCTTCTGCAAGAGCTTGAATGAAGCTTAAATTCCGAGCTGTAGTTTCACAGCCCTCTTCTTTACAGGGTGTTGCCGATGCTTATGGTTTACACAGGTTAAAAAAAGCAACCAAATACATTTATGGAAGGAAAAGGTGGGAGGATGTGAGAAAATTCACTGGCTGAGAAAGAGGAGAGAGCGTCAGTAGGCGTGTGAGGGAATATTTGGGACCTGTGAGGAACGGAGGGGGAGGGAGGGAGCAGTCGGCTGGGTTCGTGCTGTGTTTTGGGACGGGGTTTGGCCTGGGGGAGAGCCGGGCAGTGGGAGGAGGACAGCTCTGCAGGTTGAGCCTTGGGTTGGGGGATGTGGAAGAGCCTGAGGGGAAGAGAGGGCTGCTGGGCAGAGGAGGCTTTGCTGGGGGATGAAGAAGACAAGCGGTGCATTGAGTACAGGCTCCTGCTTGCTTTCAGCTCTCTCTAGCTATGCTGTGGTCCAGCTGGCAGCTGGGGGGACATCTCTCTCCCCCCCCCGCTCCGCTCCTTTCTGCTGTAGCCCCAAGGGGATCAGTGCACAAAGCCTGGCAGCTCTGAATGCTCCCTGTGTTGTCTGCGCAGACCAAATGCTTCATCCCCGCTTGCTGCCCAACCGACATGGGAGAGCAGCTCTCGGGCAGCTCTCATGCAACCCAGCAGCAGGGAGCAGAGACCACCCCAAGGGGCTGACCCATTAGCAGCGCCCACACACCAGGGTCCAGCACCGGTGATGCCCACCCTGCACAGGGGGCGTCTTGCCAGGAGACCTGGATGGGGAAGGGAGATGGTCCATGGCTCTGGAGGCTGTCGGTCCCTTCCCAGCCAGGCTCTGTGCATGGTCTGTGTGCACCAGACAGGGCAGAAGCGCTGCCCGAGCCCTCTCCTGTGCACACCCCACGTTCCTCTTGCTTTCCTGCTTTTGGGGGTGAGGAACAGACCCATAAGGATGGCTCCTGCCCGCTGTGCCGCTGGTGAAAGGGACACTGCATGGGGCTGTGGCTGGGGAGCAGGGGCAGGCAGCCCTGGCAAGGAGAGGTGAGGGGTAGCTTCAGGGATGCTCCAGGGCATGGAGAGGGGGAGAGAGGGGTGCTGGGTTTGTCGCAGTTATTTAGCAGTGGCTCCGAAAGGCTTTTAAATCCTGCGTGGGAGCCCACAGCTTGTCTCCTCTGTGCAATTTCATGCTAGGGCGACAGCCTGAAAGGTTTTCAGTCCTGAAGGAGTTAACTTCTCATTCTCTGCAGTCTGGGCAGTAATTCAGCTGCTGCTTTATATTCCTGAGCGGGTCCCCTCCCTTCTGCCATCCCCTTCCAGTCATAAAAATACATCTTCCAAGGCACTGAAGGCAGGAGCCTGTGCAGGCAGAATCCTGAAGAAGGCTCCTTGCACCCTTCCACGCCTGCCCCGGTGCCAGTCATCGCTTGGCGGCTGCTCTAATTCGGGGCCACCGGCTTGAGCCCAGTGTCGTGAGCTGGATGAGCTCAGGCCTTAAGCTAAAAAGGCTTCTTAAGGGTAGGGGCTGTCTGGGCCTCATTGCCAGCGCTCAGCTGCGTCTGGAAGGCAACACCGGGCTTATGGATAAGGCCAAGGTGTGGAGCATGGGGGGATTTGGGGGGGCTGTAATCAAGGGCTGGGTCCTGCCCTGGGGTCACCACAACCCCATGCAATGCTACAGGCGTGGGGACGAGGGGCTGGAAAGTTGCCCGGCGGAAAAGGCCCTGGGGGTGCTGGTCGAGAGGTGGCTGAATATGAGCCAGCAGGGTGCCCAGGTGGCCAAGAGGGCCAGCGGCATCCTGGCTTGTATCAGGAGTGGTGTGGCCAGCAGGAGCAGGGCACTGGGAGGGCCACCCCTCGAATCTGGGGTCAGGATTGGGCCCCTCCCTCCCCAAAGGACCTGGAGGGGCTGGAGCGTGTCCAGAGAAGGGCACCAGAGCTGGGGAGGGGTCTGGAGCCCCAGGCTGCTGGGGAGCGGCTGGGGGAGCTGGGGGGGTTCAGCCTGGAGCAGAGGAGGCTGAGGGGAGCCCTCATCGCTCCCTACAACTGCCTGAGAGGAGGGGGGAGCCAGGGGGGTCGGGCTCTGCTCCCAGGGAACGGGCGATGGGACGAGGGGCACCGGCTTCAAGTTGTGCCAGGGCAGGGTGAGGTTGGCCATGGGGAACAATTCCTTCCCCAAAGGGCTGTCAGGCACTGGAAGGGGCTGCCCAGGGAAGGGGTCGAGTCCCCAGCCCTGGGGGGATTTAACAGCCGGGCAGAGGCGGTGCTGAGGGCCAGGGTTTGGGGGTGGGATGGCAGAGTTAGGGGAAGGGTTGGGCTGGGGGAGCTTAAAGGGCTTTTCCAACCCAAACGATCTGATGATTGTGTGAATAGCGTGATCCAGAACAGCCCAGCATCGTCTGGGCCTGGCACGCAGCCTGGCTGCTGTTGCATCCCTGCAGGAGGAGCCAGGCTGATCCCGGCCCAGGAGGCGCTGGGGTACCGGGAGGGTGGAGAAAGCAATAGAGTGGCTGGCTCGGAGGGAAGGCAGGTTGGCACCCCCTGGTCTGGGAGAGCGACCCAGGGAGGGGCGAGCCAGCACAGGCGGTGCAGCGGGGTCGGGGGGCCTTTCAGCATGGCTGGGGTCACACAGCATCGGGTGGGCTCTTTCCTGCGGGAGCCTGTGCACGCCTGAGAGCTACTGGGAGCACTGGTCCCTCCTGGGGTCGCACCGAGCCTTTGCAACTTTTAGTTTTAACGTGCTTTTATGGTCAACAGTAACACAATTCTGGGTTTCGTAGCATTTTGGGTGTTCTGGGGCTTCTTACCACATCAAAGGCAGGAAGGGCTAATAAAAAGCTGGGCGAGCCGAGGAGAGCGTGCGCCCCTGTGCCCTGTCAGGCTCTGGAATGGGCTGCCCAGGGAGGTGGTTGAGTCCCCATCCCTGGAGGGATTTAAAGGAAGGACAGATGAGGTGCTTAGGGACATGGTTTAGTGGTGGGACGTCAGGGTTAGGTTAAAGGTTGGACTCGATGATCTTAAAGGTCTTTTCCCACCAAAGTGATTCTATGATTCTATGATTCAGTCAGCCCGGCAGCCCCGCATGGCACGTGGCACGGCCACCGGTCCCCTCGCGGCAGCGGCTGCGCTTGGGGGGGCTCTTTGTGCGGGGCACGATGCCTGCGCCCTGCTTCGGATGCGCAGCATCTCCCTTCTCTCGCCCCCCTCCCAGGCGCTCGGCTCTGGCGTGCAAACCCAGCGGTGCGTGAAGCAGGGAGAGCAGCAGCGAGCGGCGCGGCCGCAGATGGGCCCTTGGGCAGAGGTAGGCGCGTGCAAAAGAGGTTTGTGCTCAAAAGAGAAGAACACCAATTGCAGAGGGGAGAAGAGTTGCTCCGGTTCAGCCTCGAGCAGCAGGCAGGCGGGAGGAACCCGGAGCCCACTAGGAGGAAGGCTCCCAGGAAGGGATGAGGGAGTCAAAAAGGGTAAGGAGGACAATTAAGGCACCGGTCGCTCTGCCTTCTCGGTGCCTGGGGCGTCAGAGGGCTCCTTGCGGGACCAAGAGCGGTGCTGCCCTCATGTCCGGGCGGCCGTGGGCTCTGCCAGGCTGGGAAGCGCAGGCAGGAGTTGCAGCCAAATGCTGCGTTTAGCAGCCCCAGAAAGCTGCAAAATGAGAGGGAGATGGGGATACATGGGCTGCACCTGGGCCAGCCTGGAGCCTTGCCGGAGAGCTTCTATTTTCTTGTCACAGTTCCCTTCATATAAAGCCTTTTTTCATGGCTTTTGCAGCTGCGGGCAAGTGCTGCTCTGGTAGCGCTGTGTTCTCCTGTCAGTTTCTATGTGCAGAAGATGGAGAAATAAACAATATTTTTGGTAAAAAAAAAAAAAAAAAGTGATCTTGCCTCTATATCATAACTTTGCTGGTGCAGAGACGAACCTGGAGCCTTGTAGCACTGAGTCACAGGGACCCTGTCCGGGCTGGGGTGGGCTGCAGGAGAGCTGGAGCAGCATGGTGGTGGGCTGGGTGCTGCCACCCCCTCCCAGGAGGCGGTTGGGAGTCCTCTTCCCTGCACAGAAAATCCACCTTGGCCAACCTGGGCTGGCGCTTGGGAGCCCAGACGTGGTGTCCCCCCTGCCGCAACATCACCCAGGCTGCAAGCCAGGCAGGTGGGAGGCTGGTGAGGGCAGGAGCCACCCCCACTGCCCAAATACTTGCCGCGAGGGAGATTTCCTGGGGATAACACAGTAAGCAGAGCCCTGGTCACACTGCTCAAGCCAATCTTGTCCCCGCAGGTGTACGTACCCATGGGGCAGCTCTGGGCCAGCGCCGTCCCTCCTGGTGACCCCGCGGAGGCTCCTCCTGCCCTTGCTCCCATGTGAGCCGCACCAGCCTGGCCGCTGCCAGAAATCCTGCTGCTCGGCTGGGACCAAGGACGCTTTCTCCCAGATGGCCACTTCGGAGGGACAAATGCTTTGCCATGTGCTGGTGGCCTTGCCTAGGTCCAAGAGGAGTTTGTCCTTGCGACCGGTTCTGTGTATGGGGCTGGGAGCTGACTGCGAAAGGCTGCGTCCTTCACGCATGGGCAGCCGAGCCCGGGCCGCATTCCTCATCCCAGGGCCGAGCACACGTTGCAGCGGCTGTTCTGGGACTGAAGCCATGGTAGCATCTCGTGGTAGGTACCCCAGGGGTGCCCAAATCCCCGCTGCGGTCAGCCCCGGCCCCTCCTGCCCAGGGTGGCACCGCTTTTACCCCTTCCTGCAGCAGGGAGCAGCCCCTGCTCCCCTCCCTGCCACCGTGGGTTTAGAAAGGGGGTGGTGGGACATCACCAAGGGGGTCCTTGGTGTCCCCTGGCGCTGCTCCAGCCCCTCCTGCTGCAGCGAGCTGCCGCCAGCATCCCCTCCCCGTCCCTCATCATCCCCCACCTTCCCCGTCCCCGCACAGGCACAGCCTCAGGGGGACATGGCCATCAGCCCGGCCTGTGCCCCAAAACATCCCTGCCTCTCCCCCAGCCCCCTTTCTGCTTCAAGGCATCCCCGTTGCCGCGGCGGGTGTGGGATGGGGCCGGCCGGCCCGTGCTTGCTCCACAGGGCTCCCGGGAGCTGGTCCCTGCCGGCACAGATGCTGGGGACCCCAGGGGTAATTTAAAAACGAGGACAGAGACCTGATTATTGCCCTAGTTTGTGTCAAATCTCCTTAGGTTTTGGGGGTTTTTTTTAGCAGCCTTTTTTTTACAGGCTCATCAATGACAAGTTGCTAATTGGGGAGCAGGAGGCCCTGAATTGGGGTGGTGGGGCAGGGAGCGGGGTCTCCCAAGGCACCCCATGGCTCAATGCGCCCACATTGTCCTCTGAAAACAGGGGGAAAAAAGAGCCGTGATAAAATAATCATCTAAAGCTGGCGCTGGGCCTGACCAGAGGGACCGGGGGATGGAGGGAAGCCTGGCTGGGGCGGCCTTGGAGGGGCATGGGGCTGATGCTGGGTTGGGGGCTGAGGGCGCCCCAAAGCTCTGCAGGGTGCTGAAGTGGTGGTGAGGATTTCTGGTTTCCCACAACATGAGGCACCCACCAGCACCGTGCAGAGCTCCAAAGTTTTGATTGCACACACCCCCCCTAATATATTTATTGATTTATAAATTACCTACCCGTCCTGCTGCACTAACGTGTACGCTGTAAAGCAGAAACTAAACCAACTTTAAAAAGGATGGGGTAGAGATAAAATAAGCGCTATTTTGAAAAGTATCTTTTTATTAACAGTACAAAAAATATTTTCTTCCTGCACCCCAGGGGACTACCTCATGCACCCCGCTCTGGGGTCCATGGGGTCGGAGGGAGCCAGCCCAGCCCACCCTGTCTGGCACCAGTGGGCCCCTTCCCCATGCCCCCCCCCTTCCCCTCCCTGCCCCCCAGACGCTGCCCCGCACAAAGCAGCTTTGTCTGCCTCTTCCTCTTCCTCTCCTCCCATCTGGCCACTCTCCCTCCCTGGCGCCCGTCCCGTCTCCCTCTGCAGTGCAAAGACCCCCAAACTCCACTCGTCTCCAGGGAGGGGGTCCAAATCCCCCTGCTGCCCCATTGCAGCTGACGGGGACTCCCCCCTGGCTCTGCCCTGGTCTGGCGGTGATGGGGAAGATGGTTGGGTCCCCACCCTGCCAGCCCTGGCACCCGACCCATCCTGGGGACCAGTCCTGCAGCTGCCACCGGACGAGCGGTGGGTGCTGGTCCCCGAAGCCCTCTGCAGGTGGGGTGGCATGGTGGGGGGGGGTGTCCTTTCCCTCCGGCACAGCACAGCTTCACCAGATGCTTTCCCTTCCCTGTGCCAGCAGGGCTGTGTCATTCGGGGTTCACCTGGGAGCCCCCCCCAAAAAATCCCACGTGTTGTGAGCCCTGTGGGAGAGGAGGGGAGGTCCCTGGGATGTTTCTTTTCTCCCCAGTCCAAAACTGGCAGAGGCTTCCAAACCTCGGCCAGTGGGATGTCGCCGGCACTGTGCCACCCATGTCCCTGCTCCTGAGAGGGGGACAATGCCCCAACAGGGCCGTCTCCTGTCCCTTCCTGCTCCCAGCCGCTCTGGCAAAGCCCTGGGTGCTTTGGCTCAGCATCGCTGCTCATTCGAGTGGAGACGATGCCAAAAACCCCCTCCCCATGCTGGGAACAGACGCTTTCAGCATCCGCCGAAGGGTTGGGCCAGCAGCGCTGGGCACAGGCAGCCCCTGCCCATTGCTGTGTGCCACCGGGGGGGACATTCAGGCATGAGTGGCTTTTCTTGATGACTTTTTTTTTTTTTTTGGCTGGGGGATTCCCAAAGCACTGCTTCTGCCCAAACTCCCTGGGGACTGATGTGGGGTGGGTGCATCCACAAGCCCTGCCTGGCTGTGTGCCCCCAGGGACTCCCTGGGATGGGTTTGGGGGGGCCAGCATGGGCTCTGGGGGAGCAGAGGGCTGCTCCTGACTGCAGAGGCAGCAGCAGACCCAGGGTCAAGTGCATGGGCTGGCTTCTCCACCAGCAGCTCGGTCACCCTGGCAGGTCCCACCCACAGCATTGCAGGGACCCCAGCAAGATCCAGCAGAGCGTGGGGGCTCCCGTGGGGGACAGCAGTGTCCCCTTGGAGCTGAGCCCCTCCAGCCACTCCGTGGCCCCACAGCAGTGCCCACAGCACCTCTCCCCTCTGTCCTGTTTGCCTTCGTCCCACCCGGCATCCCTCCCCTGCCTGCCCCTGCCTGCCCTCCCCTCTCCCCAGCTCCATGACTTCAGGTCTTGGCTGCAGCTGCCCTTGGCTCCCCGGGGCCAAGCTCTTCCAGCACCCGGCCACCAGCACCGCCAGGCCAAGGGCTCTGCCGCCTCTGCCCTGCAGGGGAGGATGGACAGACAGAGAGAGCGGGCTCCAAGCAGCTCATGCCACTGCACAGCGGAGGCCACTGCGGGGTCATGCAGGCTGCAAAAGGGCAAAATCCCACCACGTCCCATTTTGCCTTGTCTCCTGCAGCCTGGAGAGTGGCTGAGGGCTGGCCCTGCTCCTCCGCGTGATGGATGAGCTCCTGGCAGCCCCGAGCCCCGGTGGGGCCAGCAAAGGGCAGGCGGTGCCCTCCCTCCACCCTCTCCCTCGTCGCAGTCACAAGGTTTCAGCCAGCAAAAGGCAAATTTTATTCCATCTCCACACGCTGGGCTTAAGCTGTTAAAAAAAAAAAAAATCAAAGCATCAGGAAGAGGATTTATGGAGCGGGAAGGGATGCGGAGGGTGGTGAAACACCTCTCGCTCCCACCCGGGAAGGAGTGGGGGGAAATAAAAATCCCACCACGCCACCCTGCTACAGCCACCCGCTCTCCTTGCCTGGCCCCTTGGCACCCGCTGCCCCACAAGTCCCTGTAGACTTTTTCCATCCCAAGCACCAAGATTTCTCAATGCTTTTTGATGACATCGGCTGCCCTCCCCACAGATGCGTTTATGGACGGAAAGCCCCCCCCCCCCCGCCCGCTGCCGCTGATTCCCTGGGGTCTCTTCTGCTCAGGGCAGGCTCAAAAATGCAGCTGCAGGCTCTTGGCACGGGAATGCACAAAGCCCCGCTTAACCCTGCAGCCCCCAGAGCCCACGTCAGACCCGGGGCAACCTCCTGACTGCCCTCAGGAATGCCAAAGGAGGTGAAAACTCAGCTTTTTTTGGTGATTTTTTTTTTCGCCTGCTCTTTGCTGGGTGAGGTCATGGCTGGAGGAGCTGCCTGGTGGGACTGAGCCCGTGACCTGGTGCCAAGGAGCACGTCAGCAGGCAGGATGCCAGCTCCCCACCGAGCCCTCTCCAGGGCTGAGCAACCACGGGTCAGCTCTGCTCCGCTCACAAATCCAGCAGAAAATTGGGTTTGCTCAATTCCTTTTTTTTGCTGCTGTTGTTTGTTGTTTTGGTTTGATTTTCAAGGTTACTTGGCCAAAAAAAGTGACCTCTGCAAATGAGGGCCCTACAAGCTGGTGACATGGGGCCATCAATGCCCATGGCATCCGCAGGCTCCGGCCCCACCAGGAGCCGGCGGTGAGCTGGGACCAGTCCCCGGGGGAGCACCGACGGGAGCTCCAGCGCCGGTGTGACCTGTTCCTGCACCACCAGGGGCTTCCAGCTCAACTGCCTGTAGAGAAGCCCAGGGCTCCCCTGGCCCCATGCCCTGAGAGGGTGACAAGGGACAACAGGAGGGGGCATTGAGCTGTGCTCGATGCAGGGAGAAAGAAGGAGGTGGAGGAGGAGAAGCAGAGCGAGGCAGCGGCAGGAGGGGATCAGGGTGGAGGGGGATGGATGCTCCTTCTGGCTGTCGAGGGATGTTCAGCATCCCAGCACGGATGCTCACCAGCCTGAAACCCCAGCCTGGACCCAAGCCCCGCTCCGCTCGCTGGCTGGGCCACCTCAGCATTTGCCGGTGAATACACATGCATGCCACCCCACGCACACCTGATTTGGGGAGGGGTACAACCACTCGCCCCCTCCCACTCCAGCCACAGAGTCCCTCAGTCCCCCCCATGGCTGGAGGTGAAAGACACCCCCCCACACCCCCGCTCCCACCCCGCATACAGGATCATCCCCTCCTTTCCAGGGTCAAGTCGCCCTTCCCGGGAGTGATGCCTCTGATCCCCCGATGGCCACCCAGCCCGAGCGGCTGCTGGGGGCTTGGTTTTGGCACCCTCTTTGCGTCCCTTGTGTAGGGTTGTGGCTCAGGCTCTGCTCCTGGTTGGCCTGCCTTTTCTCATCGCCGCAGCTCGGGAAGCTCCTCCATCAGTTAACCATGCTGCAGTGAACATGTTCCCACTCCCTCATGTCCCTGGTAATTAGCACAGCTGACCGGGTTCCCTTCATCAGCGCTAATTGGCCAGGTTTGCGTCTCTGTGCCTTTCCCTTCCTGGTTTTCGCACTGCCCTTGGGTGACTTTAGTGCAACAGAGAGGAGAAATAAAATGAAACTAATTAAGACCCCTCACGTTGCACGCATCCTTACACTGACACCAGCAGCCGGGGACGCAGGGACGCTGCGGGGCTCAGGGCACCGGGGAGGCTGTGGGCTCCAGCCAGACCCAGACCCCCAGCTTTGCTCCTCGCCAGCGGTGGCCGTCACCCAGCCAGGGACCCATGGGCCTGAGCGTCCCCTCTTCCTCCCCCCCCCAGCCCCCATCACCCAGCTCCAGATGCCCGGTGGCATCACCAGCAAAGGAGGCGGCAATGCCCAGTGCCTGGGGACGATGTCACCCCGGCTGGGGCAGGTGCTGGGGACAACCCATGGGTGGCACCTGGACGTGCTCAGCCCTGCTCCCCGTTAGTGCTGGGTCGATGTGATCCATCCCCATCGCCCTCCCCCTGGAGCTGCCCCTAATGCACTCCCCGTGCACCAGCGTGGGAGGGAGGGTGGCCCCGGGGCGGGGTGCAGGGGGCACGGCGTGACGGGGGCCTCACAACACCAGGTCCCTGCCCTGTCACCACCCTGACCCCTGGGCCCTCCCCTGAGGTCTGGGACCACCCGTCCCGAAGGCGGATGCTCCCGTTGGAACTCCCATGGGGGTGCAGGGGCCCCGCCTGGGCTGTCCCCATGCGCACGGGAGGGGGGGAACGTTGGCTCTGGGGGTGGGGGGCCGGGGCACCGCAAGGGGGGACGGGCCTTGGGGGGGGGGGGGGAATGGGAATACGGGGGGAGGGGGCTGTGCCCTGTATTGCTGGAGCCTCCTGCACGCTGCTAACGGGTCAGGGGGAGGCACACCAGACCCAGCCCCCCAGATGGGAGGTGTGTCTGTCTGTCTGTCTGCCTCCTGGGGTTGCTCTGCCCCTGCCTCCCTCCACTCTCCCTGCACATCTGGACAGCAGCAGCTTATTTTTTTCCTCCGCGGTTGCGACACCCCAAGTCACAAGACATTTCTCCCGCAGGGGAGGGTGGGGGGCTCATCTTGGCTGGGGGGTCCCAGGCACAGCGCCTAACTCCACACCCCCACCCCCTCCACCCCCCCCAATCCACCCCCTCCGAGATCAGCAGGGTGAGCCCGGGCACCATGAAAAACAAATCACACCGGGGCAGAGGAAAGGAGAGTGGCTCCCTGCCAGCAGTGGGGAAGGGTGACCGGGTCCCCCCAAGCTTGGGGAAGGGTGACTGGACCCCCCCAGGCTTGGGGAAGGGTGACTGGATCCTCCCAGGCTTGGGGAAAGGTGACCAGGGCCACTCGATGGGGAAGGGCATCAGGATCCCCTCGGTGCTGGGGAAGGGGCCGTACCCATGGACACCATGGTCTCCTCCATGGGCTTCCCCAAAAACACCGGCCAGGAGCACAGCAGTGCCACCCACGGCCATGTCACCCTCAGCCCAAAGGCCTGGGGGACCCAAGGATGGGGGTGCCCCAAGACCATCCCTGCTGCTGGAGCCAGGCTTGGGCTGAACCCCCCCCACTACCCCCCTGGCCTTGGCACCATGGGGCTGGACAGGCCCCACCCATGCCCCCCTCTCCGCAGCAGAATAAATACCATTTATTCAGAAGAAACCATTTTATTATTTTTTTGTCCCAAAGAAAAAAAGCAATATCAATATTAGACACATTGAAAGGGCAAACGTGTTTCATCTCACGTACACTGGGAGCACAGACCACGTGGAAAGAAGATACAGAGAAAATTGAAAATACTGGTGTCCACAAGTTAGTTACCAAGCTTAAAAATAACACGCCACTAAATACACGACACTCACTACGCTACCTCAGGTTGCAGATTAAAAAGAAATATAAAGACTACGATTCAGCTACAGCATTTTGGGGGGGGTTGTGGGAGAGGGGGGGCAGGTGGCAGCTGCAGGGGACAGGGTGGGAACCACTCCCAGTGCAGCCAGCGCCGGAGGGGGCCAAATCCGGGTGAAACGCGGCGGCTGCTCCTGCTGCCCTGGGTTTTGGGGAGGGGGCGGGGGGGGGGGAGTGACCATGCCAGAGCCTGGCTGAGGGCTGGATCTGCTCGGGTGAGTTACGTGTTAGTGATTAAAAAGGAAAAAAAAAACCTCAACACACCCCCTTGGGAAAGCTGGGGCGGCCCCTTCACGGCCCCCCCACAGCCCCTCTCCGCCCCTCTGGCTACACAACCCCCCCACCTCCCTGAGGGGACTCAGAGCTGCTTTGCTATGGGAAGCCGGCCCAGTGCAAGGGTGATGGGCACATGGAGAAATTCTATCCCTCATCCTTCGATTCCCTCCATGGGGTGGAGAGCCCAAAGCCAGTGGGAGCATCACCTCCTCTGGGCTGGCCCGACGTGGTCCCCTGTGACACCCCACCCCACCCCCCGCCTTGTCACCCCAGCTTTCAGCATCACCCCGCACTCACCCCCAGTCTCGGGTCCCTCCTCCGGGTCTGGTCCCCAGACGCCACCAAACCAACCATCACTTCCTCGGTCACCAACTCTGCCCCAAAGCCACACGCCAGCAGCTCTGCGAATCTCACCCCATCGGGCGAGACCCCAAATAACCCCCTTAATGGGGGAGGCTACACCCCAAATAAGCAGCAATGGGTCTCCCCATCCCGCTTAAGTGATCCCACCCTCCCGCCCCTTTCCCAAGGCAGCCCCAGCAGGGAGGCTCGGGCGGCTGCCGCACCGCGCCGCGCGGGCATGCGAGGGCTTCTCGGGGTCAGCGGAGCGAACGGCGCTAGTGCAGGGGTGGGGGTGAGGGACGCGCATGCAGACACGGTGTGCAGAGACGTGAAGCATCGCCCCCCAGCCCCCTTGGCGGGGGCTCGGCCGGACGCCTGCCTGAAGGAGCCTGGCCGCGGGGGAGTGAGACTCTCTTAGCTTTAATTCCAGGAGAACATTGACTGTACATATAAATATTTACTGCAAAGAAGGGATGAGATGTGTCTGCTCTTCGGAGACCCCTAGAACCGCGGGGGCAGCTGCCGCACACCTCGGCGTGCTCCTCATTGAATTCCCTACCTCTCAGACACCAGGAGGGTTTTTTTTTTTTGTCTCATACTTCAGGCCATCAGTGGTTGCACTTTTTAAAAACAAAAACATTTAGGATGCAGCTTTGCCATATTCCCTTTGACTCATGCAATATAAACACTTATTTTTTTTTCCGGGTAACAGGTACGCAGGAACTGAAGCACTCCCTACCAACTTCTCAGCAACAAATCCATCGCTGTCATTAACCGGGGGCGAATTTTACTAATGGGAAGTTTAAGAGTAAAGATCTGGAGCACGGGCTCTAAGCTAGGAACTTCCTTTTCCTTTCCAAAAAAAAAAAAAAAAAAAATGATTGGAGATCTATAAATTAAAAGATCCGCGTTAAAATTATTTACACTGGGCAAAGCCGAGCACAAGCCTTGTGCCTTTCTTGGACCATCTGGGAGCAAATTGGATCCAAGGACGTGGCAGAAGACCTTCTGCCCTTGCATATTCTAATACCCAAGGGACCGTATAAAACATCAGCAAGTATTCACAGGGCACTTGTTTGCGTTGGGTTTAGCTTCCGGATTGGTTTTCATCATGAGATCTACCAGCAGCGAAAGCCTGCTCCTAGCTCTGATGATGACGAGATACATTCGCAGCGTTTCCTACTTTTTGCATCACAAAAAAAAAATTCACATTCGTCCTCCGGCCTGGGCTGTGGTTTGGGGGAGTGCTGGAGCCAGCTGCCCTGTGGCTCTAAGGTCTCCTTCTTCTGCTCTACTTCTTCTCCTTTTTCCCGGATTTCTTCTTGTTGCCTCCTGAAGCGCCGGCGTTCTTGGCATCGCGCTTGCCGGCGGCGTTGGTGAGGGTGGCCGTGCTACCCGGGATGTAGACGTTCTGCCGGTAATCAGGGACGTGCTGCAGGGTGAACTGGGGGCCGTAGCGGGCGCTCAGCCCCATGGTGCCCGTGCCGCCGCCCAGGGTCGAGTTGCCATCAGCAGCTTCTGTGGGGGATGCCAGAGGGCAGGGGCAAAGAGAAGGGCAGGTTGTTAACACTGGCCAGAGCCCACCCCAAGCCCCAGCAGCCCTGAAAGGCTCTCTCTGGGTGCCAAACCCCAACCTCAGTGCCACCAACCTTTGCTCCCACCCCTCATTACCCTCCAGCACCATCACTCCACAGGTCGGCTGCACCGTGCGTGCTGGGGACCATGGTGCAGCTGGCACCAAAAGCCCTTGTTTCCAGCTCACATCGTTGCTAAAGGTTTGGGATTTGGGGCTGGCAGCTGCCTGTCCCTCCCTGCCTGCCTGCCTGCCTGCTCTGCCCCCCTCCCCGGCTGCTGCCACCGAAGAAAAACATCCCCCTGCCTCCCAAAGCCCAATTGCAAACACATTGCACAGCCACAACCACCAGTAATGCATTAAGGGAAATCAAACACTTCCCTCCCCCCCATCCCCACCCCCCATCCCCGCTGCATTTAAAACCCTGCCCCCAGTATTTCCCCAGCCAGGTTTATTCAGGGAGCAGAGCACATGAGATGAGGAGGCAAACCCGCCCCTGCAATTCCACCAAATGGCTCTAGGAAGCTAAGCACAACGCAAATCAATGCCGAAACACATCCAGTGGTCCAGATCTGGGAGCGGGGGGAGGGGAAGGCAAATTCATTCTTGTCGCTCTGCAAAGCCCCAGCACGGAAAGAGCAAGCGCAGAGAGGGGGAAGGGCCCAGGGCCCCCCTGGGATGCTGGGGCACGGCGGGAAGGTGGAGACCAGATGGAGATGGGGGGGATGCACGGAGGCAAGGGGAGAAATTAGCATGGGGAGGGGGGGCTGGCCGGGGGCGAGCGATGCTGTTGTTCATGGGCTGCTGCGTGACCTACTCCGGAGCAGCGGCGGCTCAGGGTGGGATCCTCGCACAGCCCTGCTCAGGAATGATTTGCTAAAAGCCTGCCTCTGCCTTGGATACTGTGGATCCCGTCTCAGCCTTTTCACAGCTTCACGCGTGTGCCTATGAAGGGCTGGAGAAATCCAGCAAGGGCACCTGAAGGGCCCAAGGCAGAGCCCGGGGCAGCTACTCCCTCCTTTTGCAGGCAGAGAGACTGCAGGAATAAAGAAAAACAATGAGCAGAGGACATGGGCTGGTCCCCTCGTGGTGTTCCTCACTCCACACCAGTTCTGTGCGTGCCTCCGCGTTGCCTTTGCTCTCCCCTGAGCAGATGGAGGCGGCTACGCCAGCCAGAAAGCCAGACAAAAAGGCTGAGCCACCTTCCCCCAACCCCCTGAAATACTGCAGCGCCCACATCCCCTGGCAGAGGTCGGAAGGGTGAAGCAACTGCAGTTTGAAAAATCGCAGCTGCTCTGCTGGAGCAGGTGCAGGAAAATGCAGAGCACATCCGAAACCAGGCGGGATATTGTGCACCGAGGCTGGGGGGCGTGCGGGACCGTGCACGAGCACAGCGAAGCACTGCAGGGAAATGCCGGTGCGCTGTCCGCCGTGCAAGCCTTCACCAGCAGAAGCGTTCCACAGTTAAATGTGTCCTGGCAGGGCTTTGAGGATGCTGGGCTGGAGGAGATGTGCATATCCAGTTTGTGATATTTATCGCTAATCCTCACTTGCCTCAGCAGCAGCTTTGGTGCATTAACAACCAACTCAACCCCACAGCCATCGGGGGTGTTGGGAACAGGGACTGGACGGCTGGAGATGGCCAGGGATCGGCTCGCAGGTGGACTATAGCCTCCGGCAGCAGGAGAAGTTTTTTTTTCTGGGCTCCCCAGCTGGAGACAGCCTGGCTGGGGGCTTGGTGGGCTTGGGCACCTTCTCCTCTGCCCGGGGTGCTTCTGCCCTGCTTCCCCCCAGGGCCATCCCAGCTGCACCAGGGCTCTGAGTAATGAGGGGGGCTGCCAGCACCACCCAGGACAACTGGTCCCTATGAACTGGTTTGTAGTCACAGCACAGCTTTCACAGGGGAGAAAAAGCTATCCGGGAAGTTCCCAGCCTGCCGGTTGGTCCTGGGTAAGAGCAAAGGGCTGTTTCTAGGTAACATTGACATTAAGGCTGGAAAGAAGAGAGAACAGGGACAATAGAGGTTTATAAATGGGCACCGAGCTGCTCTTGCCAAGCAGGGCACTTCAGCTCTTGTTGCTGGAAAGGTTACGCTCAGCCTTTACCAGCAGCCAGCCATTATGGCAAAGGCTCTCGAGGAGGAAAACAAGAATTCGGGCTCCAGCAAAAATACCCAGCTAGCAGCTCCATCATCCCCGTGGGCAGAGGGGAGGCATGTGCTGCCGCAGCTGCCGGTGGGCTTCCCAGAGAGCCAAATATAGAACGTCTGGCGCTGCCAAGCTGCGGAGAAGGAGCTCCTTGGGCTGCCTTTCCGTCTGCCCTCCCACCACCCCATGGCACCCCTATAAATTCTCACTGGGAGCCAGAGTATTTTAAGGGCAGGATGTCTGCCCTTCCGTGTCTGGTGTCCCAGAGCATCTGTACTCCTCGGTCTGTCTTAGCAGCTGCCTCTGCCCCTTCAGATGGCTCAAAACACTGGTTTTTTATGTTGTTCCCAGCTGCAAGGGAGGGAGATCCAGAGGAAGGGAGCCCGGGAAAGGGAGACAGAAACCCTACAGCCCTGGGGGGAACCCAGCTCCCCAGGCGCTCTGGCTTTGGAGGGCGATTTAATCCGCAGAGAGACTGGATCGCGTGGGCTTGGCATGGCAGGGCCAGCTCTGCCTCGTGCCGCGGTGACCCTGGGGCATCACTAGCCCCTTCGGGGGGGGGGGGGCATCCCTAGCTCATGGAGGAGGAGTTTCTGCCCCCTCCAGTTGTCTCTGCTTGGTGCGGAGCCAAGCATGGGCTTGACGTGGTGTGGTGGAAGTTGGCATCGACCGCTCTGCGCGGGAGCAGCTCACACTGGGAGGAGTGGGCGAGCGAAGGGCACGCACTGCTGTCACCTCTGCCACTGCGTCCCGCCTGCCACCCAGAACAGAGCTCAGCAAGTGACAGTAAGAAATAAGGATCATTTAAATAGCCAGGAAACATTACCCAGGGACGGGCAGCACAAAGCTTAGTGGGCAATTAGCACTGCCCCTGATCAAAGCCTGCTCCAATCAACTCAATTAGCTTAATGAGTGAGAGCAGAAAAGGGGGGGGACAGAGAGCAGGGGAGACATGAAAACAGTGCTGGTGGAAAAAGCTTGTGATGTGTCCCCACTTGGCCCCATCCCTCCATCCGTGCATCCATCCATCCCTCCCTCCGTAGAATCATAGAATAGAATCACAGAATCATTTGGGTTGGAAAAGCCCTTTAAGCTCCCCCAGCCCAACCGTTCCCCACCCCGCCATCCCACCCCCAAACCTGGCCCTCAGCACCGCCTCTGCCCGGCTGTTAAATCCCCCCAGGGCTGGGGACTCGACCCCTTCCCTGGGCAGCCCCTTCCAGTGCCTGACAGCCCTTTGGGGAAGGAATTGTTCCCCAGGGCCAACCTCACCCTGCCCTGGCACAACTTGAGGCCGGTGCCCCTTGTCCCATCGCCCATTCCCTGGGAGCAGAGCCCGACCCCCCCGGCTCCCCCCTCCTCTCAGGCAGGACCCCCCCCCCCCCCCCCCGGCCAAAAAGCATGAGGGGCCTCACCGCCAGTCCGCCCCTCACCTCCCTAGCAACACAACGTCATTCTTGTAGTGAGGGGCCCAAAACTGAACACAGTATTCGAGGTGGGGCCTCACCAGTGCCAAGTACAGGGGCATGATAACTTCCCTGATCCTGATCCACCCATCCCTCCATCCCTCAGTCCTTCCCTCCCTCCTTCAGTCCCTCCCTCCCTCAATCCATCGCTCCAACCATCCCTCCATCCATCCCATCCCTCCCTCCCTCTGTCCATCCATCCCTCCATCCCATCCCTCCCTTCCTCCCTCTGTCTGTCCATCCATCCCTCCATCCCTCCATCCCATCCCATCCCTCCATCCCTCCCTCCCTCTGTCCATCCATCCATCCACCCCTCCATCCCTCCATCCATCCAGCGTGTGTAGCAAGGGACCTGCATGGCCAAGAAAAGGATGGAGTGCACAGAGCCACTGGGGCTGCAGCAGGGGAAACCCTTATTGAGTGGATGGACCTGATTTAAATTAACCCCCTGGAGGGACTGAAGCTGTGGGAGACATTAGGGACTAATTGAGACTTGTGGATTGGGGAAGATTTGCTGCAATAGGGCCCGGGAGCTAAGTGGAAGTTGGTGCCTAACCTGGAAGGGACCTGCTCAGCTCTCTGATCCTGGGGACTGCTGGAGTGGCAGACAGAAAAACAGCTTTATTTGTGAGCAAGGAAACCGGATCCGGAGACTCCGGGTGATGATAACCACATGCAACCCCAGAGGCTGTTTTTCCATGGTCGTTTTTCAGAGCCGAGACACAATTTTGCATTCTTTCCCTTGAATGTAAACAACTCCCCTTGCCCAAGACCTTCGTCCCCTTCCCTGGCCACGGCAGCTCTGTCTCCTGGCTGCCTGGTGTCTGCAAAGTGGCAAAGTTCAGCTGCAGCGGCTTTCCAAGAAAGCAACACCAAAACCACCCCTCCTCCCCCAGGTTCCTGCTCTCCCAACAGCCCAAAGGAAACATCCTAAGCATTTTGCACAGGGTTTTATGGCTGTGCTGTTGCTTCTATTTTTAAATCAAGGGGAAAAAGACTTGAGGTATTTATAAATAAAGGCGGTATGAAAACCAGCCTCTTCATCCAGAGCGCAGAGTGATAATTGCACTTCTTTTACACAAAAGCCATGGAGACCGCGGCTGCATGGGAACACCCCTCCCTGCCCACTGCTTCCACACAGCACAACCATAAACCAGAACAAACCAACCCAAAACGACCCCAAACTGCGACTACAACTGCAAAGAGCCGGCAGGAGCTGGCGGGGCAAGCCTCGGTGCGCCCGCAGCTTGGCGGGGACCCGGCACGAGCAGGGAGCGCGGGGCAGTGTCCCCGGGCACAAGGCTTGCTGGGGATACTGAGGCAGGCATTCGCCGTATTCCCAGCCCAGCCTCTAGCCACACGCAAATCTATCAGTCTTCCTCCCTCCTCGCCTTACGGCAAATTGCAATGCAGTAGATGTTCCATTTACCGTGACCTTCTGGAACCAAGCCGTTTATAAAACATCACCTCAAGACTGGCTCTTCCATGTTAACACAACCGTGCCATGAGCCAGAAAGTGTTCTGCCCAGCACACAGATAACACAGTTTGGGTGGAAGAGGTGACCCTGTCTACACCACACCTGATGCTGATGCCTACTTGGCATCTCCTCTACCTGAATCCTTCCCAACCCCGCTCCTCCGCAGGGTAACGCAGATAGCAGTGCTTTTCCGCCAGCAACTGCTGAAGAAGGACTTTCAAAGCCACCCCAGTCAACCCAGATACCCAAGTCCCACCAGCGTGGGCGTGCACCTGAGGTACCCGCGCAAGAGCAAGTGCCATGGTCTTTGCACACGCGATGGACACCAACCGTTTGCTGAAGCCAGGATCATGGCTTGGAGCATCTCCGTGTCAAACTGGTTGTTCGGCCAGGCTCCACCTTCCTCTCCATTCTGGGAGCTACAGGAAAAGAAAAAAAAAACCACAGCAAGTACTGCAGCTCGGTCAGGAGGAGGGCATGAGAAGCCAAGGCTGCGGGCTTGGTCGCTAGCAAAGAGGAGTTTGCAGGCTTTAAATCCTTCTATTAAATAACACTCAAGAGTCAAGACACGTCCAGAGGTCTCCACCCCTCCCCAGGCCTTTGGGGAATAACCACCAATACCAAAAGCACTTGGGGGGCTCAGTGGTGCTTCCAGCAACACCGACCTAACTCCTGCTGACTTCAGAGACAGCCAGCACCCCCACACCTCAAAACCCCACCCATATAATGTAATCCCCTCCCACCAATACAATGTAATACCACCGAAAATGCTGGTCCTAAGGCTCCAGAGGTGCCTGCACCCTTGTATGACCAGGTCCTGCTCCTTTCACAGGCCACGTGAGTGGAGGCACCTTTCCAGCTATTTCAGGCTACAACTCCATTCTGCAGCCTCGTTCCTAAGACAGAGGGTGAGAAAACCCCATGGCATGGTGGGTTTTGGGATCGGCATGGATCCAGCTGCCTGGCACCGCAAAACCTGCTCCAACGGGAGGCCAAGAGCAGCCACCAGCTCTGCGGAGTGGGCAGCGAACAGTCCTGGGGAAGCTGGAGCAATGGGGATGGGAGAGAAGGGAGGTGGGCACCCACCTTCGTTCCACAGGACTGCCTGATGGAGGGGCTCAGCACCACAGATCTGCCTGGGAAACCTCTGGGGATGCTACCAGGCTTTGATTAAGGAGGGTTTGTGACCCAGGTTACTACCAGCAGTCTGTGCACAGTCCAACAAGCCCCGCATTCACGTTTGCCAAGTGCCAGCTGTGCTCGGCCACCACTCACTAGTGGTGGCCCTTTCCCTCTGGAGAGGACAGCCCCTCCAGAGCCTCCCTGCTTCCAGCAGAGTGACTTGAACATCTCACCAGCTTCCTTGGGTCCTCCTCTGCTCTGACCCGAAGTGACCACATCTCTCAGACCGCTGTTCTCCCCTCTCCCACCTGCAGCTCTTACCACCCCTTGGGACACCAGACTCTGCCCCTTGGCTGTGTGCTGGCTCTCCTGGGGCAAGGGCTGCCCTGCTTTCACAACTGGGAGCTCTCCAGAAGCGAGGTGGGGGATTTGAAAGCCCTTTCCCTTGGAGAGAGCTGAGCCTGTTTCTCAGGCAAGTGTTCAAACCACCAGGGTGCAAGGCACGGAGGTGGCCTCCTCCTCCTCCTCCACCGCTGTGATCCCAGCCCTTGCACCCAAGAGCTGCCAGACCCCCAAGCCCTGCTCAGACCCCCAAGCCCTGCTCAGGCCCTGAAAACCTGCTCAGACATGCTCAAGCAGCCACGATCTCCCCCAGCTCTGGGGTCTCCTGCCGGCAGCTCCATGCTTGAGCACTCAGCACCCCGCATGCTGCAAATGCCAGCGCAGGCATTGCCGGTGCCAACTCAACCCGGCGTGCTGGGTGGCAGATGGGCTCTTCACCGCCATGCTGAGCATCCCGCTGCCCGAGTGCCCCCGACAGCCTCACCCCCTGCAGCCCTCACATGCAGGACAGGCTCGATATGGCCCTTTCGGCAACGGGATGGAGCCACAGGCACGTCCTTGAAGGCTGTATCTGCTCCCGTGTCTAGGTCACTGCCCCAGATGAATCAATGCTCTGCAAGGAAGGAAGCCCTGAATGTACAAGAGCTTCCTCCGTCCTCCCTGTGCAAATGTCCTGCATGCAGGAAGACAAACTGCAGATGGACAGGATGGATAAGAGTGCCTGTGAGCTCTGATCAGGCCCTGCTCGGTCACAGGGCTTGGTATAGACCCAGTGAGGGGTACATATGGGCAAACCCCCCTTGAAAAACAAGACCCAAGTGTAAGGATGCATGTATGGATGCTCCCAGGTACTCCACTGAAAGTCTGGTCTTAAGCAACCTGTCCAACGACACGCAGGCTCTGTGCCAGGACCACACGACCATCCATCCCTTCTCCTTCTGTACCGCCAGCCTGGTCCATCCCCAGCCCGATGCAGGGCACTGCTCTCATGCCAGTTTAGCTGTGGAGGATGCAAACCACCACTAATATGGCAGAGGCTGCCCGGCATGACGCTGCCGACAGCACCACTTCTGAAATACCCACCATCTGCTGCAACCCAGGGCATCCCACGAGCTATTTATGCCACTGCTCCGCGGGGTCTCACAGTTTCAAGAAGGCCAGCAGCGAGGCGTTGCCTGCCTTGCAAATTGATTTCAGCGCTTGCGTGATGGTTGTGCCGAGACTCCTCAGACGTGGGGGCTGCTGCCCTGCACCCAGCGCTGGGGCAGCGAGCGGCGTGCAGGCAGTCGGGGCAGCGAGGCCAAGGCAGGCGAGGACAGCCCTGGGGCTGCAGTGACCTGTTAATGTCACAGGCAGGGCTGGGAAAAGAGCCCCAGGCAAGATCCAATAAAGGACTTAGGAACCTAAACCCCATCGCAAACCACAACCCATGCAGCCACCAGTTAACCCCAGCAGCTCCTGCCCCACCAGCCCCCTGCCAGGCTGGCAGCTGAGGTTCCCTGGTTTTTCAGGGCTGCAGGAAAGCTTCCCAGAAACACCCTGGTGCCTCCCACTGCTGGCTCTGGGGGCTGCCCCAGCACGCTGATGGGATCCACGATGGGGAAAGGGAAAGCAGAAGGAAGTGCCAAATCATTTTTTTTTTTTTTTTAAATTGTAATATTCCAGTGGTTTGAACTCTGGTTTGAAATCGGAGGTCTAGGTTCAACTCCCTCTTCGATGCAGCAGTGCCAGCATCACATTTTCCACCTCCTCAAGAAAGACTCTTTCCTCCCCTCCCACCTCTCCTTCGGGCAATGGGCCGCACTGGACAAAAGCTCCTCCTGCCTCCGTGCCCTCGGACAGTAGGAATGAGTGGAAGGAAAGGCTCACCCTGTGGTGCATTGACCTGGCCGGTAGCACCAGGGCCCCACGGCTGCATGCAGGCACAGACAGCCGGCCACCGCTGAGCTCCAGACTTGCCCAGGGCTGGGTTGGAAGCAGAGTGGAGAAGGGCTGTGGTTAATCCTTGCAGCCTGGGATGGGGTTGAGCAACACAGCCCGACCTCTCTGGTGCATGGCACAAGACAAGTGGCTGTACAGAGAACCAAGATCTTGTCCAGGTTGTTTTGACCCTGTGTTTTAGAGGTGTGTGTGCCCCCACGGAAGGGTGGCCCTGCATCACCAGTGAGCAGAGAGGTTCATCCCCAGAGGATGGGGAGACAGGCAATATTTCCGACCCTTTTCCTTTCTTCTGGTCTTAGAGAGGGAGGGAACACATGTGAACTCAAGCAGTGGGCTTCACTGGCCCCTGCCGTACAGTGATACCCCAGTGCTGGCGCACAGCCGAAGCCCTGCATCCCCTTAATGCCCCGTGGGATCACAAAATCACAGACTGATTTGAACGGAGGGGGACACGAAGCACCCAGCCTAACGAAGGAGGGAAGGTCTCTCATCCAATACCCCACTCAGAACAGAGCCAAGCTTTCAGCTGGATCCAACTTCATGTTAGATGCTCAGGGCTCTGAGCAACCACGTTTTGAGTACGAGCTTTCTCCATCTCTCTCTGGCAGTGTTGCAGTGTTTGACCATACTGGGGTGAAAAACATGTCCTAACATCCACTCCAAATTTGTCTCATTGCAACATGTGCCCATTGACCCTCGTCCTTTCACTGTGCACCTCTGAAGACAGCGATGAGACCCTTCTCCTAGCTCTCACGCCTCCAAGCTGAAGGAGTAATCTCAGCCTCTCCTCCCCTGCCACGGGTTCCAGACCTCTGACCATTTGGCAGCTCCCATATGGCCAGGTCTTTGTTGCAGAGGGGAGCCCAAAACCCAGGCACAGTGCTCCAGGTGTGGTCCCTTAAGTGCTGAACTGAAGGCAATCATCTCTTCTCTTGCCCTGCTGACTACAATCTTACCAGTAAAACCCAGTACACAGTAGGTTTCCATCACAGCAAGGGCACACTGGTGATTCAGGTTCAACCTGATGGCCCCCAGGTCCTTTTCTGCAAATCTACTGCACCCAGTGTTCCCAAATTTTGGACAAACAGCCCCAAAGCTGAGTGCCTGATCCCCATGACAACACACAGAAAAGCTATTTTAGAAATGCCTTAGAGCTGCAAAAAAATGGTATTGAGCTCACTTCTCTAAGCAGGAAATTCAAGCGTCTCAATTACTTGCAGTGCAATCATCCAGAATTCAGAGGCACGGAAAAAAAACAAGCGCTGTAATCTAAAAACGCCCAAAAATAACTTCTCGCATTGGGAAGAAGCGCACAGCTGACGACCAGACCTGGCCGCCTTCCACGGCTATAGGATGGAGCTGTGAATCAGAGCTGTGAGTCACTGATTCAACAGCGAGCAGCCCGCCCTGCCCTGCTCCCCCCACCTGGGATGGGCAGACCTGGGAGCCCCCCCTTGCAGCGCTGCTCCCCACTTGGCTGCAGCCTGCGGGGAGGCTGCCTGGAAAAGGGGGGGGCTGGTTCCTATGGAAATGCCTCTAAGGACTTGCTGGTTTTCATACAAATGCCGTTGACTCAATAAGGTTTTTTTCCTAAAAACCCATCCCCCACAGGCTAGATTTTTTTTTTTTTTTTTTTCCCCTCTGTTCAATTCTACTCCACACTTCAAAGCTCAGAAAAAAAGCTGGCTTTCATTTTCGGGAATGTTTCCAGCAGAGCTAGGACTGGAGGGAAGGAAGCAAACCCCTATTTGAGCCAAACCCAGGGATGCAGCATCTTAGGGGGCTTAGGGCATGGTGGACACGGAGCACGGGATGGGGACTGTGCTGGCAGAGGCAGGCGCAGCTGGTGCGAGATCTGCAAACGCCTTCATTAAACCTGGCTACGTGGAAATGGGGGAACGCAGAAATGAAACCCTGCAGCCTTGACCCAGCCCCACCGCCTGCCGCATTGCGAGGCTGCCCCCGTTACCCGGGGCTTCCACAAGCACCTGCCCGAGCAGCACGGGGTGGACCTGGATGCTTTGCTGACTGGCTGGTTTGTGCCCCCCCCGCCCCCAGCCACCACGTCCCTGTTTAACTTCCACTTCGAGCACAGAATTATTCATTTCCTCGCAGGGTTGCTATGGAGCTCATCACTATGGCAGCCGAAGGCCTGGCAAACATTTATTTGCACAACTGCCGGGTGGGTTCCTGAAAAATTGTTTTCCTCGCTCTACAGCTGGAAGCCCGAGCCACGTAGCAGTGCCACGACAAACCAAAGAAGTTAATTTGTGCCAGCGTGGTGCTGGAGAGGACAGCCCAGCCCCTCCATGGATGAGACCCCAGCACCCCAGGGATGCCCGGCAGGGCTGTGGGCAGCGCTTGGCCTGGGGATTTTCCCAGGACACCCTCAGCATCCTCCCTCCTCTCTCATTTCGGGCTTTCTGGCTCCTACGGCAGCGGCCGCCCCAGCCAGCACCACTCCCAGCCCCTAGCCCCGGCTGCTCTCAAGCTGCCCCACGCGGGGAGGAGGACGTGGCTGGGGTTTGTTTCTCCCCTTTGCTCCCCAGCTCTGGCTGCTGCTCCCACCCTTCCATCACCTCCCCCAGCAGCCTGGCTGGGGCAGCACCCTGCTCTCCCCACCCGGCTCCCAGGGCCAGGGGGGATCCTCAAGCCCATTCCCCCAGCCCCACTCCTGGGCAACCCCTGGTCCCCCCAGGCTGCCTGCCCTGACAAAACCCCTCTGCACTGCTGGTTCCTCTCTCCCAGCTTCCTCCAAGCCCTGCCCAACCCCCCTGCCACCTCCCACACAGCTCCAGCAGAAGTAAAATCTCAGCCTGCGTGTTTCCAGGTTGGCAAAGTGACAAGCAAGAGGGAACGGATCTGTCCCTGCCGGTGCTGAGCCTCCGCCATGCTCAAGGTGTGCTGGGGACAGAGCCTCATGGCTGGGGATGCAGCCCCAGGGCCAGCATCCTTCTGTCCCACCACCCAGGCCAGCCTCCCACAGCCCCAGCCCGCAGCCCACCACCCTCCCACCTCCCCCAACCTCAATCAGCTCCAAAATCACCACAATTTCCTTCCCTAACAGAGGATTCTGCCAGCCCTGCCCCCCCCACCCCAGCTCTGCACATTCCCTGCCGCTCCTGTAATGCAATTACAAGGGCTGGAGAGGATTTGGATGAGGCCCCGGCTTTAAGATCGTGACTTTGCAAAGACGGGATTGAAAAATATTAGCAGGCAAACTGGGGGCGGGAGGGGGGGGGAGATTTACAGCCTCCCAAAGCACCAGCGAGTCATAACTTCCAGCCAGCGGAGCTGCCGGGATGCTGCTCTGCTAGGTGGAGGCAGAACAAAAGGCCACGATGTCTCTAAAATGGGGACCAGGGGCTGTCCCCCCTCCCAGGGACTCTCCCAGCCCTCCTGGATGAGCCGGAGCTGAGACCAGTATTATTTTGCCCAGCCCATCCTGCCGCCATCCATGCCTCAAACACGCCGGGAAGGATATTTTGAGAAATTCTTTGGACAGGGTATTGTGCCTATTTGTCGGATTCCTGTGCCTCTGCAGCCGGCCGTGGCACGTGCTCAGCTGCGCAGGAAGCAGATGGGGACAGAAAAATCACACTAATACACATAGCACCTGCTAAATTACTTAAAATAGTGTTTCTGTACATAATGCTGTGATGACAAAACTCCTGATATTCTGGGGGCTTTCTGGAATGAGAAACGCATCCCATCACTAGGATATTTCCTTCTCTCTGTAAAAGACTCGAGCTTTTGTCCCGCCTGGCAGGATCCGGGTGGCTCAGACTTCAGGGGCCATGACAAATGCAGATAAAGGGATTATTGGCCCAGGATGGTCAAGAAGGGAAGGAAACATTCAGCTGAAGAGGGCTACGTGATCTAGAAAGAAGCCCATAGACAGAGATTTGCACTGTTAACAGACAAAAGGGCAAATCCTGGAAGCAAGAGTGCTCACTGGCATCATGCACAGCACGGAGGACCAGCTCTGAGGTCTTTTGGCTATGGAAGTGGTGGGGGACCACGACACCTTGATACAAAACCTTCAGCTTCCAGACCCAGAATTAGCTCAGCTCCACAGGGAGCTGGAAAGGAGAGAAATTATCCAGGGACAACTCCTGCTCCCAGCCCCAAAACAGCTCCTGTCTGTCCCGGCACCCCAAATCCACACCAAAATTGCACCACAGTGCTGCAGCCCATACTCAGAGCAAAGCCAGGCTCTGAGCAGCTTTGTAACCCTTTAAAGCAGCGTTTTCTCTGCAACATGTGATAGGAAACCACAGTCCCACCCAAAGCCATGAGCTTCTGAGCAGTCTTCATAGAATCATAGAATCATAGAATGTTTTGGGTTGGAAGGGACCCCTAGAGGTCACCCAGCCCAACCCCCCTGCAGGAGCAGGGACACCTTGAACCAGACCAGGTTGCTCAGAGCCCCCTCCAACCTGGCCTGGAATGTTCCCAGGGATGGGGCCTCCACCCCCTCTCTGGGCAACCCCTGCCAGGGTTTCACCACCCTCATTGGAAAGAATTTCTTCCTTATCTCCAGTCTAAACCTACCTGTTTTAGTTTAAAACCATCTCGCCTTGTCCTGTCACAGCTGTCCCTACTAAAAAGCTTGTCCCCCCCTTTCCTCTGGGCCCCCTTTAAGCCCTGACCGGCCGCACTCAGCTCTGCCCGCAGCCTTCTCCTCTCCAGGCTGAACACCCCCAACTCTCCCAGCCTGGCCTCATAGCAGAGGGGCTCCAGCCCTTGGATCATTTTAGTAGCCCTCAAGGTCTTCAACCTTTCCTGTTTCAAGACCCACCAGGGCAACCCCAACCTGACAGACACAACCAATCTGGCCCTTTCTGGGCTTCCATGGTTTCCTCCAAGGTGTTTGCTGAGCAAAAGATACACATGGCATGGGCTGCATCATCAGGCATGAACAACCACCTCAAATACTCCCCAAAAAGACAACTTCTCTCCCAGGCTCCCCAGGACCTGGCCCAAAATGGTGATTTGAGGTCTGCAGCCCCAGAGGCTTTGGCGGGGGGGGAACCCTCCCTTTGGAGCAGAGCCCCTTTAATTGCATGACTCCTCCTTCACTCAGGGGTCTGTAGCCCACACTAAAGCACAGCAGCTCTCAATCTTAGGAGAGCACTGTGTCACTTGGATTATGGCCGTTCCTGCAGAGCAATGACCCCAAAGGGATTTCCAGAGGGTGCTGTGATTTTCCAGGCTGCTGGGCTCCCCTCACACCTTCCTGAGGCCCCAGAGTGGCAGCTGAGAGCAGTTCCATGCTCCGCATGCTGCAGGAGCCGCGGAGGAATCACTCGACACTCGAGCATCTAAGCAGGCGGACGAATACAGACCAGCCAGAAGCAGTAGTTTTAGCCCAAAGACTGTTGCACCTCTTTTGATTCATCTACAAAACACGTTCAACCTCACCTGGCAAAGTAAATACCACTGCTGGCTTCAACCCTTGAGTGCATTTGGGATGGAAACAGGAGAATTACAATTATTTCCTAGACTTCCTGGGGTAGCAGTTATTTCTGCTGCTCCTCTTGCCCCTGTCATGAGGAGCTGTGGGTTGGAGCCCTGCGCAGCCCAGAAGTGCCAGCAGTTGCTCCCAGGGCTCCTGATCTTCCCCAGGAACTGCGGTGACACCAGCTGCAGTGCATGTCCCACTAGCTGCATGTTCTCCAGGTGACACCTGTCCTGACCACTGTCTCCTTTTCCATTTTTCAACCGATTTCCCCCATGCTGTCCATCCACTCGTTCAATTGCCCAGGCTTCTGGGGTCTGCTGAGTGGTTTCAACCAGACCCAATAGCCAGGTGGAAGTTTCCAAGATGCTACTATTCTACCATTTACAAGAAAAACATCAGACAAAGCCCCTCATTGGTGTGTCCTACCAGGGAAAGGCTCGGTTTCCAGCCATGCCCGGCCCACTATCTTGTCTGCCACTGGCCATCATCGCATGGGTGGCTGGAAAGTGCTAAAGCTTCTTGTTCTGCTGCTGGTTCAGAGCTGGGCACAGCCTGGGATGCTGCGTGGGATGACGGTGGTGCTGGGGAGGGGCTCAAAGAAAGCAGGAGGCTGGAGATGTGATGGGGAATGGAGAAGAGGAGCACAGGGAGACCCTCACTGCGTGGTGCAGAGCAGATACTGTTGTGGGAAACACTGGGAACCTTGACAGGCTGGGAACCTCATAAAGTTCAATAAGGCCAAGTGCAAGGTCCTGCATATGAGTCGGGGAAACCCCCAGTATCAGTACAGATATGGGGGGATGAAGGGATGGAGAGCAGCACTGCAAAGAAGGACTGAGGGTACTGGTGGGTGACAAATGGGACACGAGCAGGCAATGTGTGCTCACAGCCCAGAAAGCCAAGTGTATCCTGGGCTGCACCACCAGCAGTGTGGCCAGCAGGGCAAGGGAGGGGATTCTCTCCCTTTGTTCCACTCTCCTGAGACGCCCCCGGAGTCCTGCACCCAGCTCTGGGGTCCCCAGCACAAGACAGATGTGGACCTGTGAGAGCGGGTCCAGAGGAGGCCACGGAAGCAGTCGGAAGGCTGGAGCATCTCTGCTATGAGGAAAGGCCAAGAGAGCTGGGGTTCAGCCTGGGCAAGAGAAGGCTCCAGGGAGACCTGATTGCAGCCTTTCAGTACTTATAGGGGGCTTATGAGAAAGATGGAGAGAGACTTTCCAACAGGGCCTGGCGTGACAGGACAAGGGACAAGAGTTTTAAACTGAAAGAGGGCAGGGTTTAGGTTGGACATGAGGAAGAAATGTTTTACCATGAAGGTGGCAAGGCACTGGAACAGGTTGCCCAGAGAAGCTGTGGATGCCCAACCCCTGGAAGGGTTCAAGGTCAGCTTGGGCAGGGCTTTGAGCAACCTCATCTGGTAGAAGGTGTCCCTGCCCACAGCAGAGGGATTTGAGTGGATGATCTCTGAAGGCCCCTTCCAACCCAAACCCTTCTATGCAAAGGTGCTGGAAAAGCCACGGTGAGGCATGAGAGGGACAGAGGGGTCACAGTCACAGGGCCCTGGCTCCGCAACCCAGCAGCAGCACGGGAGGGGAGGGAGAGGAGCGCTGCAGGCTGCAGTGCAGGTTTTCACATTTTCAACCAAAGAGTGGACGGGAGGTGAATCCGTCAGTGTGTACCCAGGCATCCCCACGGGCGCAGGCGTGCACGCGCTTTATAGCACTTGCTAGTATACCCACTATCACGTCTCGCAATCTCGCAGCGTAAATTCCTACAGGGTTACAACACCCCTGTGCCTGCTGGGTTAGCAAGTTGGGGTTTTTTTTTAGGAAGGACGTGCTGAAGCCTGCATCTGTGGCCAGTTGTCTCTCTGCTGCGTATCCGCCCCCGCGCTGCGTAAGCCCTTGGACGCCTGTGTCTCCCTCTGCCTCCGTCCTCTGGCCCCAGCCGCTGCGTGCTCTGAGATGTCCCGCCAAGGCACACACACATACGGTGTCCCCTTGGTGGGAGCAAGTCCTCATGCACTGGGGTGCTGGGGACCTCCTGAGCACTCCAAACACCCACCGGAAGCCCCCCAAGCTGCAGCCACCCTTTGGCAGTACCTGCACGCTCTGAACACCGAGAAGGCTCCTGAGAGCTTTAAGCATAACCCTTGGAACACCTTTTTTCCCCTCCCTGTCCCCCACCACGCACAGGCAGGCTGTCGTTAGTCCTGCAAGCCCCACTCTTGGCGCTCAGGCATGAAAATGAAAACAAAGAATGAAAAAACCCCTCCTTTCCTAGCAATTCTACGGGCACCTCTGCTGTCAGCTGCAAACCCCTTTTGCTGCTCTCGCCTTCCTCCCTCTGCACGTGCTGGGTGATGATGGCTGAGGTCAGGCAGGGTGGCCCTGGTGCTGTTTAACAGGCGAGTGAAGTGAACATCACTGTTGGCTGTGGTCACCCTGCGAGCCTGGCTCGCAGCAGGGTTGGAAACCCTGGCACAGGGAGATTTAGGATTAGAGATAATAAATGGAAGAGGAGCATGGAATGACACTCTATATTTCCTTTGCATGCTTTGCTCCATGGAGTGACAAGTGATTCCCACACTGCTCCCCACCTCCTTGCCAGTCCCCCACCACGGTCTCTGGGGTGCCTCCTGCCTGGGATCTCCTTCTAGCCCACCCAGACCACCTGAGATGGTCCCCACTCCCCCCACGAGCTGCCCAGGACACACCAGCTCTTCCCAGCCCGGGATGGCTCACCCGCCTGTGCCCACCCCTGAGCAACACAGAACCCTCCCCACTCCCCCAGGAAGGAAATCCCAACTTGAGCCCGGTGTTTTCCTGGGTAAACCATCACACAGCGATCAAGACAAAGAGCTACCGGTGTCAGGCAAGCACCACGAACCTGCAGGGCACAGGCATGGTCTCTGTTCCTTTGGCGACTCGTGCAAAAGCAACAAGGTGGGTCCCTCGTACCAGCCCCAGTCCCTGCATTCTCCCCCATACGCCCCCCCACAGGGAACCCCCACACTGATGGTCCCACAGGGATGTTCCTGCAACGCTGCCGGACATTACATCCAATCCACTTGGGACGATTCATCGCTGAAATCTCCACTACAGCCACAGATCTGAGTTGTCTGGGAACAGCATCCACTGCTCAGTGCCATTCTGTATTCATTTACACTTGCCCAGAGACAGCATGGGTGCTCTTTTTCTTTTTTTTTTAAGAGAACTAAATACAAAGATCATGAAATGAATCAATCTCTCCTCGTGCTTCGTGTAAACAACATTAATTGAGAATCGCTCTACTCAGGTCTGACTCCCTACCACACTTTCAGAGGATCTTGTCTGAGCCCTTATTCCCTGAGCATGTGCACCAAAGCTCTCCTCTGTTCCAGAACAAAGAACAGATTCTCTTTGTTGTTCCATAACGGTGCTCTGAATGCAGTGACGTACAAGATCAAGAGACGGTCCCTGCCTTACCAAGCTTGCCCAAAGTTTTGCCCGGTCCCAAGTGCTCAGAGACACGTGGGATTTGTTCCAGTGGGCAGGGCTACGCTGAGAAAAGATGGGATTGTTCCCTTCCCCAGCTCCCATGAAGCCAGGAAAGGAGAAATCCCACCACGGGTTTAAGCCTGCTTGCTAGCTTAGGGTCAGTGCCAGCCTCTCTCCAGGATCCATTCAAACCGCTAGCCTAAGCTGCCTCGCCTTTATTGCTATTTAATTTGGGTCAGGCAAATGCAGTTAAGAGCACATCTCTTCCTTTTCTTTCCAGCAAAGAGGTGCCCTGTGCTGCCCGGCAGCTTGGAGAGCTGACGCCTGCTAGAGAGGTTCCCCTGCCAGCAGGAGACACCGTTCTACACAAGCAAACATTGGAAAGACCAACAGCGGGCAGAGCTCAGGCAGCTCCCCTTGCTTTAATACCTGCACCACCAGTGGGTGCCTGGGGAATTCCCACACCAGAGATCGCAACACTGGGAAGAGCACGGGAAGAATGGACTGCTCTCCAGGATTTGCCAGCGAGATGTCAGGGCTGGGCACTGAACATACAACAGCACTTTCTATTTCCATCCTGTAACACAGGTTTAGGACAAAAACAGCTCCTTGATTTAACTAAAAGCGGGATAAAAGAAACAGGAAAAAAAAACCCCACAGCAAGAGCTGTTTTGTTGCAAATGTGGAATCTGCACACAGGCAGACAGGGAAAACCAGCAGGAATTAAAATCCACCGAGTTATTTCAGTACCAGCTTGTGCTCGGGCAAAGCCCCTCTCCGAACCCGGGGGCCAGCCTGGGCAGCCCGTGCTATGGGAGCCTGTGCCACAGCCAGCACTGACGCAAGCTGCTGGTGGCTGTTCCAGGGACCGTGGGCACCCAGGGTACCGATCATCGGGGGTAACATCGCGGCTCGTGCACCAGAACCACGTCGTGGTAGTTCAACTCCCCACGAACAGAGCCTGATGCTGCCTTTCCTCCTGCCCTCTCTCTTCCCACCCCACGCGCTGCTGCTCCAGCTTAGGCAGTGGGAAGGGGCTGGAGCTTGTAAAGAGCTACAGGCAGAGCCTGGGGGCTGGGGTGAGGGCCAGTGGCCCGTGACCTGAGAAAAGGTCCCTGTCACTGAGTTACGTAGGTCTGCGCTGCATCAGCGCTGTGCCTCGACAAGCTCCGGCACTGATGCTAGAAAAGGGAGCAATAGAGCTTGCTCCGATGGGGCTCATTTACTCACTTCTCGTAGCAAAACTATTACAGCTGCTCTGGCGCTCATCTGTATTAACGGGGCTTTCCAGTTAATTGTCATTTGAAGTAGAGCGTAAATTGTTAGGAAGATTTTTCCTGATTAAAATGTTGTCAGTGATGGGGAATTCAACAGAGCTCTGAGCAAACTGTTCCAGCGGTAGCCTTGTTTTAAAGGCCATAGCTGGTTTCTAGCGGGAATGCTTTACACACTTCACACCAAACCCTCACTCCGTTTTGCCTTTGTCAGCTAGAAGAGCCTGGTAACAACATTTAATTGCTGCAACAAGTTAGCTATAGCAGCCTCTTAATTTTCTGTTAAGCTAAATTATATCAAGCCAGGCCCAGGGAACAACTCAGACACATCCAGCTGCTGCAGATGTTTAACTGCAAGCTCCGACATGGAAACCCAGGACCCGACACTCCCTGCGGCACTGTTTCAGCCTTCAGGGAAGCTGCCCGAGTGGCCACCAGGAACCACAGAGCTCCTCTCTTTTCCACGGGGATACAGTGCCTACCCCAGCCAGCCAAGGATGCACAGCATCCGAATTTACTCCTGGTTGCTCCAAGGGTGTAATACTTGGGTATGCCCCCCGAGATATAAACTTTTCACGTATAAATTATCCTGGAGCCAGTCTCCTCACGCACAATAATCTTGGGGTATTTACAGAGGAAGGTAGACTCCCAGTTTAAGGTCCTTCTTACCCTGATGGTCCTCAAGGAAGCTCACCCTCTGAAGAGGATCCCTGCCTATGAACCAAAGAGGAAGACGGGAGCGGTGAAGGGCGCCTGCTCAACATTTTCTTGTCAACACTTTCTCAGTGTGGACCAAGAAAGCAAACTCTGCAAACTCTGTTGGGCCAGCAGCGAGAGAATGCACAGTCAAGAGACAGGTACTCATCTGGGAGGCAGCTCTCCGCTCTGCTGCCAGGGCTGCTTATCACACACAAATTGGCAAAAACTCAGCCATGGTTTTGAGAGCAAGACCAGACCTTAGGACACCTCCTTCCTGTGCATCTCCTGACCCATTTGGTTTAATTTCTTCTTCTTTAGCTTCCCTCTGTCCCATTGCCCAGCTCCAGTGGGAAGCATGGAGGGGTCCTCACCTGGATGAACTAACGAACCACCAAACTCCCCAACAAATGGAGTTCGATCTGGGGCTCCCAACCCTAACTCAGCCAGGAGAAAGCACAGGCAGTGGCATTTCATGACCTGCTCCTGCTGAGTTAGATGTGGCTGGGACATAGAGGGGCCTTTGGGGGACCCGGGGCTCATCCACTCACTCAACTTCTGGCGGCCACAGAGTCTCACGCAGCGGTTTGGCACGAGGTGCTCAAGCCAGAGCAGGCAATACGCTTCAGCAGCACAGAGCTTGTGGCTCCATGGCTGGTAAAGGGGCTCACACGGTGATTTCCAGTGGCCTCCATGCAGATGGAGCAATCAAGATTTTTGGACTCAGAATCCAGTCTAGATGCTCAGAATCTGCTTTAGAGAAGCAGCCTTTCTCTGTGAAGCATGTTTTCCAGTCCCTTAACCACCTCGCAACTTCACCTGGAGCTCCCTCCGGTTCCTGACCATCCCCCCTTGAGTTGTAGACCCCAAAATCAGACACACCACTGCAAACAACGGCTGTCACATCACCATCACACAGAGCTGGCACAGGGACAGCCCCGTTTCTGACTCTTTGCCTGGACAATTGTACCAATGACAGGGAACACCCATCTCAGAGCTGCCAGCCGAGGACTTTCCAGCCCTGGAAGTGGCATGCAAAGGGAAGAAACCCTCCCCAGACACATAAAAGGAGAAAGAAGCACTTACCCACTGGTTCCAGGTCTCTGGGTCTGAGAGAAGCGCCAGTCTGTGTTAGGCTGAGCTTGCTGCAGAGAAAATAGAAGAGTTTTAATACCTCCATTCTTGCTTTTAAAAAGGAAAGCGAACTGATCCTGGATTATTTCAGTCTGGAATATCGGCGTGTTCTTTCCTAGAAAAGCAAATCATTTAGAACAAAAAGAAAGGGCCCCACCACCACCTTTTCCTGAGTATTTCTGAGCCAGTATGAATACTAAAAAGCATGACAAAATCCATTCAGCGAATAATCTTCCGAAGCAGCTCAGGAAACCAGGCTGTGAAAGAAATGAAGCATGAAATAAACTGATAAGGGCATCAATTCGGCAAGAGCAGTGGTACCAAAGCAATGAGCTTGGAGGAGCGTGGGGGTGGCAGAGTTAATTGATACAGAGAAAGATACTTTTAATGCCAGGAGGTAAAATGATAACAGACCTTCCTAATCTGTCCTCCTTCTGTCCTTAAGAAGGCCCGCCCGAGGTCTTGATTTCACACATTGCGCCTGCACGGCTTTTCCTAGATGCCGTGGCCTCAGAGCATTACAATATTTTCCTGCCCGTGGAGCAAAGAATGAACTTCCGACAGCAAAAGAAAAAAGCGTTATTTGTTTAGGAGACACAATAAACTTCAGCCACAGCAGCGCACTTTGTAACTTCATTAGCAAGCCCCCGTATCGCTTTCTGCCCGCGTTATTTCACCACCGGACAATGGACATTTTGTAAATAAGGAAGGACACGAAGCAAGCTTGCGTGTTCCTGTCTGAATCACGCCTTTGTGAGGAGCACTACATCGCAGAACTGTTTTCTGTCTGAGGACGCGTACTTCTGAAAAGCATAATCTTCTTAATTAACCCGCGAATGATAACTCACTACCTGGAAAGGACGACATTTCTCTCAGTTACCTTAGGAATGAGCCGTTCACAGCCCGCACAGCCCAACATCAATTTTATAGGATTATTCTGCTTGTACATGCAAATACCAAGGAAAAGTGAGGACGGGTACAGCTGACCTAGATTTTTATTTAGTAGATGTGATTTCACTAATTTCTCCACAGCTTTGATGATTCCCATGAAAGAATACATTAGAATAAATTACGCCCCTAAAACAGAGGCCCCACTGGTACCCATGCTGCATGCAAATTAAGCTCTTTAAATCCTTGCCCTCCAGATTTCAGATACACATTTTTGCACACGCTGACACACAATCCTGCACTAGATAAGCCCTTCCCAATCTATATTTTGAATTCTTGCTGTAATTACCACTTTCAAATTTAGGGCAGGCACTTATGACACAAAATTACTTTACTTTTTATATCCCAAAGTTATAAAAGCTACAGCTAAACACAGTCACCTACATCCGTATTTAGGCATCTGAATACAAGTGGCTAAAGTTTTCAAAGCTCGCCGCTGCCTGGGTCTCTGCAAGCCCAAGGGCACCTAAGGTCACCCGGATCTTTGCAAAAAACGCCCCTCGCTCAAAACGACCAAGCTGGAAAAAGATCGCCTGCCGGGGCACACTCAGTGATTACTAATACTTGGGAGTCAAGAAATGAGAGATTTCCACAAAGCACCTCTAAAACAAAGCAAAGGAAACCCCGGCAAACTTTGCTGCCAGATAACCCCCTCCTGCGCTGCGTTTCGTATGCCAGGCAGAAGAAAGGAGTTAAACAGAACCCCGCAGTTAAACACCCAAAACCCACATTCTTGACCATGCTCAGAATCACTCTAAAAAGAAAAGAGTACGAGCGGGGCCAAGGGAAAACTCTCCACTTCTATGAACACACAGTCTTTGATTTTACGGTGTCACCCAGCCCCTTCCCCCCACCACGCCACCAAGCCAAGCCAAAGCTGTCACCCGCCACCTCCCAGGAGGGGGTGGTGACACACATTCCCTGAAGCCACCTTCTTCAGTGGAAGGACAGACAGAGAACAGCCAACTGGCCTGGATGCTACGGACCGTCGCGCTTAGCGGGCAGGACAGTAAGAAACACCCAACTCTTACCCCGTCGCAGGGACTCGCTAAGGCACTGGTCACCTGCTCATAGGCAGCCACCGTCTCCGCAGTGCTAGAATGGCTGAAAGGTTTTACAAAAAGGAAATCGCTCTGGTCAGACACAGGTGAGAAACAAGAGGTGTAATTCTGCGCCTGGGAGGTCAAGCCCGCTCCTCCCACGTCCAGGTACTTGATGAAGCCATCTGGCTTCATCTGCCCACGGAAATGGGAGGTGGGCTTGCGGCCAGTCCCTCGGCAGCAACCCGCAAAGGTCCAGCTGGTAGTGCCAGCTTTGAGACACCGGGCAGCCACCACAGCAAACATCACGCAGGACACAAGGGAAATGGACACCAAGGAGATGATGAGGTAAAGGGTTAGGTTGGTATCCTTGGGAGAAGATATGGGGATGTCCAAGGACTTGGCGAAGTCCTGCACACTGTTTTCCTCCGCAGAAATGACTATCACCACAGAGGCCGAGAGGGACGGTGTCCCATTGTCCCTCACTTCAACCACCAGCCTGTGGGGATCTTCTGACTCCCTGAGAGCCTGTGCAACCCTTATCTCCCCAGAGCGGCGTTCCACTTGGAAAGGCAAAGCCTCAGCGTTCTCCTGCAGCTGGTAGGACAGCCAGGCATTATGGCCACTATCAGCATCAACAGCTACAATTTTGGTGACCAGGTAGCCAGGTTCTGCCAAGGCTGGGATGGTTTGCTGGAAGGCAGAGCCCCTGGGGACGGATGGGTAGACAATGGTGGGGGCATTGTCATTCTCATCCAGGACAAACACGTGGACCACAGCAGTACTACTCAGCGCAGGAGACCCAGCATCCTTCACCTCCACGGGCACCTGGAACACCTTATCCTGCTCGTAGTCCAGAGCTCTCACGGTATAGATGGTGCCGTTGTCCTGGTCGATTCGGAAGTAAGTTGAGATGGGTACATCCTGCATGCCGTTGTGCAGGATGAAGTAAGACAGCTTGGCGTTGCTACCCTCATCAGGATCAGATGCTGACACTGAAAAAACAGAAGTTCCAGGAAGGGAATTTTCCTGAACGTGAGCTGTATCAAAAGGGCTGGAGAAATTTGGCGCGTTATCATTCACGTCAGCAATTTGGAGGTAGAAGGTTTTTTGCGTGGCCCGCTGTGGGGATCCTGAATCCACAGCCCTCACTGTGATGTTGTATCCACTGGCCTTCTCCCGATCAAGGGGACCACTAGTGACCAGCGAGAAATGCTCTTTAAAAGATGACACCAGTTTAAATGGGAGGTCTTGCGCTATCTGCAGACGGACCTGCCCATTGTCACCAGAATCGCTGTCCTTCACGCCAATAAGGGCAATCACAGTGCCCGGGGTTGCGTCCTCCTGCACTGGGCTGGAGAGAGAGGTCAGCACGATCTCTGGGCTGTTATCGTTGATATCAATTAATTCCACTCGCAGGTGACAGTGTCCTTCCATGGCTGGGGATCCCTTGTCCCTGGCTCGAACTGCAATCTCGTAAGCACTGGATTCCTCATAATCCAGCGGGCCTTTCGTTCTGATCTCCCCTGTCCGGGGATCTAAGGAGAACAGCTTGGTGAATTTACCAGGTGCATTATTGCTAGTTTTGAAAGAATATTCCACGTCCCCGTTGGGACCTTCATCCAGGTCGGTGACATTCAACTTGGTGACCAGGGTGCCCACTGGCACATTCTCCTCCAGATGTACCTTGGATATGGGTGGGTCACAGACAGGAGGGTTGTCATTTGCATCCAGGACATGGATGGTAACCTTGGCAGTGCCAGATTTCACCGGATTTCCTCCATCCAGGGCTGTCAGTGTTAGGTGATGAACAGCCACTTTCTCTCTATCCAGTGCTTTTTCAAGTACGATCTCGGGCATTTTAACACCATCTCCTCTCACATTGATGCTCAGGGCAAAATGCTCGCTGGGGCTGAGTTCATAGGTGGAGATGGAGTTGGAGCCCATATCCGGATCTTCCGCCACCTCCAAGGGCAGCCGAGTCCCAGGGTTGGCTACCTCAGTGATCTCCAAGACCACCTCTGGCTTGAGGAACTGGGGCGCGTTGTCATTCACGTCAAGGACGTCCACCTCAACACGGTGGAGCTGGAGGGGATTCTCCATGACGAGTTGGAGGTGCAGGGTGCACGTGGGGCTCTGCTCGCACAGTGCCTCCCGGTCCAGCCTGCTGTCCAGGAGCAGCACACCCGCCGCCAGGTCCACCTGGAAGTGCCGCTGCCCACCCTCGCTCACCAGGCGCAGGTTGCGGGTGGCCAGGCTCCGCACCTCCACCCCCAGATCCTTGGCCAGGTCGCCCACCGAGGAGCCCGGCTCTCGGTCCTCGGGCACGGAGTAGCGGAGCTGGGCGCAGCTGGGAGGCGGCAGGCAGGAGAGGGCTGCGAGCAGCAGCGGGAGCTGCCATGGCAAACTCCGGCCCCCGAGCATCCCGTGCCGGGTGTGCGGGAGGAGCAGCGCGGAGCGGAGCGGCGGCGGCTCCGCGCAGCCTCCCCCGCCGCCGGCCCCGGGAGTCGCCGCCGCGCCGGAACCCCCGCGCCCCGGGGGGTCTGAGCGGGTTGCGCAGGGAGGAAGCCGCCGCCGCCGGAGCCGGGCAGGGAGGGATGGAGGGGACACGGCGATCGCAGTCCGGCCGGCTGAGCCGCTCCTCGGCACGCAAAGGCACACAAAGTCGGCGAGCGGAGGGGATGGACCGAATGACAGTTTTACGTCTCTCCACAGCCCCCTCCTCCTCCTCCTCTCCCTCCTCCGCCGCCTTCCCCAATATACACACGGCGTAGCCCCCCCCCGCTCCCCTCCCCGCCCCCCCCCCCCCCCGCCGCCACTCCGCCCCCGCAGCGCCGGGCGGGCGCCGGGGACTCCCGGCAGCGGGAACCCCCCGCTCCGCCCCGCCCGGCTGCTGGGAGCGGGGACCGGCGGGCCCCCCCCCTCCCCAAAGCCGGCTGGGCGGGGGGGCAGGACGCATCCCCAGCCGCTCCGGTGCCGAGCCCCGCAGACCGCCGGCGCTGCGGTCAGGCTGGGGGGGACGCTCCCGAGCTCACCTCGCTGCCCAGGGTGGGATCCGGCGGGTTGGCACCGGCTGGACCCGCGGAGGGTCTGACAAACATGAACTCGCTGATGTCCGAGACCGGCGAAAAGCAGGAGCGGTACCGCGGGGCGGGGGGCGCCGTGGCCGTCACCTGGACGCCCATTACTGTGTCCCCTTGCTTAGGCTCGTAGTGCAAGTGCCCAAAAATGTGGCTGGGAGGGGGCTGAAGCGTGTTGACGCTCTCCACGCAGCAGCCCTGGTTGGCAGGCGCAGAGCCCCGCCGCAGGCACCGCACACCCAGTGCTGCCAGTCCCACCAGCGAGACGGTGGAGATGAGCACTAGGGACACGATCAGGTAAAGTGTAATCATGGGCAAGCCCCCACCGTCGGTGGCCCGAGCCTCGGAGCCCTGCAAGGCCTCTGGGCCCTTCTCCTCCACCAGCACCACCAGGGTGACGGCTGTGGAGAGCGGGGGCTCCCCAGCGTCCCGGACCACCACCAGCAGTTCGTGTGCAGAGGCATCCGTCTCCTGCAGGGCCCGTGTAATCCGGATCTCCCCGGAGCGCAGGGCCACGCTGAAAAGCCCCGGGTCTGTGGCTTCCACGAGGTGGTAAGAGAGCCAGGCATTGCGCCCCGAGTCCGCATCTATTGCCACCACCTTGGTGATGAGAGCAGGAGGGGCGGTGGAGGGGGAGATTCGGAACTGGGTAGCAGAGTCCTCCCCGGCCCTGGGGAAATGCACCCGTGGGGCATTGTCGTTCTGGTCCACTATAAAAACATGAACCAGCGTCCTGTTCCTCAGGGCCGGGGAGCCACCATCAGAGACCTCCACGTGGAACTGGAGATAGGTGGTTTGCTCATAGTCAAAGGGGAGTTTGGCAGAGACCTGCCCACTTGTGGGATGTATGGAGAGGTAGCGAGTCGGATCCAGGCCTGGATCTGTCCCACCAGCTCGCAGGATGGAGTAGGAGAGGCGGGAATTCTGCTCCGAGTCAGGGTCGGCAGCAGAGACCGTAACCAACACACTGCCCACCGGGTTGTTTTCTGCCACCAGCACTTCGTAGGACGCTTGCTCAAACTGGGGCACGTTGTCATTGACATCTGCGAGGGTAATTGGCAAGATGGTGTGGTGGGAGAGCGGGGGACTGCCAAGATCCGAGGCAGAGACGGTGACATTGTAGTAGGCAACATGCTCCCGGTCCAAATGGGTGCTGGTTAGCAGCGAGTACTGGTGCTCATAGTCCTTACGCAGCTGGAAGGGAAGATCTGGAGACACGTGACACTGGACCTTGCCTTGCTCACCAGAGTCCCTGTCTCTGACGTGTATCACGGCCACCACTGTGCCTGGGGGTGCGTCCTCGCTCAGGGAGCTGGAGAAGGAGGTAAGAATGACCTCGGGGGCGTTGTCATTCACATCAGTGATTTCCACCACCACGCTGCAGTGCTCCTCCATCGTGGGTGATCCCATGTCCTTGGCCTCCACTTCGATCTCATACACTGTCGCCTCCTCAAAGTCCAGGTTGCCCTGGACACGAATCTCCCCCGTTTGCTCATCAATGGCAAAGATCTGGCGTAAGGCAGCTGAGTTGTGGCTACTGAGGGAGTAGCGGATGTCTCCGTTGGGCCCTTCGTCCACATCGGTGGCATTTAACTTCACCACGAGGGTGCCTAGCGGTGAGTTCTCCACCAAGCGGGCTCCATACGATGGTCTGTCAAAGACCGGGTGGTTGTCGTTGGCATCCAGGACCTGAATAGTGATGTGTGTCTTGCTGGACTGGGGGGGAGAGCCCCCATCTTCAGCAGTCAGGACCAGGTGATGGAAAGCTCTGAGTTCCCGGTCTAGGGCCCTCTCCAGCACCAGCTCGGGGAACTTCCCACCGTCTGTGCGCGCCTTCACATTGAGGTTGAAGTTCTCATTGGCACTCAGGTGATAGGTCTGCAAGGTGTTGGTCCCCACGTCGAGGTCCTGCGCAGGCTGGATGGGGAAGCGGGCACCCAGGGACGCCAGCTCATAAATGCGCAAGGAAACCTCATCACTGGGGAACTCCGGGGGGTTGTCGTTGATATCCAGGATCTCCACCTCAATGCGGTAAAACTCCACTGGGTTCTCGATGGCAAGTTTCAGGTGGAGGAAGCAGCGGGGGTTCTGCCCGCAGAGCTGCTCCCGGTCTATCCGCTCGCTGACCATGATAACGCCGGTGTTCACGTTGACTGAGAAGTACTGGGAATCCGAATCGGACAGTACCTGCAGGTTAGCTGCCGCCAGTTTCGCCACATCGGTGCCCAGGTCCTTCGCGATATTGCCCACGAAGGCACCCCGGGTGAGCTCCTCGGGGATGCTGTACCGGAGCTGGGCGGAGGAGCTGTGCAAGAACAGACAGAAAGAGAAGACAGGCGGCAGCCCCAGGGCCCGGCCCGCCTTCCCTGCCCCCGGCATCCTTGCCGGGTGGGCGGCCGGGGAGCGATGCCCTCGGCGCTGCGGGGCCGCGCTCAGCGCTCGCCGCTCCCATTCATTGTTTGGGGCGGACGCGGTTCGACGGGGGCGGGGGGCGCCGGGGCTCCGCGCAGCCGCCCCGCCATTGGCTCCGAGCGCCGCGCCGCTCCTCCAATCGCCGCGCTCCTTTCCCCGGACAGCAACCCGGCCCATTGTTTGGGGCCCCCCGCGCCCCCCGCGCCGCGGCGGGGGAGCAGGGGCGGCCCCGGGGGAAGGCGCGGCCCGGCCGCCCGGCCAGCCCCGCGCCGGCATCGCCTTCCCCCGCCCCTAGGCTCTCACCTGGCCGCGGTGCGGCAGCGTACCGGTAGCGGCGAGGAAAGCCCCGGTTTCCCTCGGCAGGGTGGCGGGGGGCGGGCAAGGCCGCAGGAAGGTGAAGTCGCTCCGGTCGGAGCCGGGGGAGAAGCAGGTGCTGTAGCACTGGGACTGGGAGTCGGTGGGTCGCAGGGTGACCTCCATGTACTTCAGGGTGCCGTCGGAGCTGAGCTGCAGCTTGGGGCTGGAGTGCGTGAAGAAGTCCCGGGAGGGCGACTCGCTGAGCCAGCAGCAGCAGCAGGGCGAAGCGGCGGCACGGCCTCTGCGCCGGAGGCACCGGGCGGCCAGGAGGGTGACGGTGGCGAGCGCCACGGTGCTAACGGCTGCCAGTGCGATGATCAGGTAGAGGGTCAGGTCCGGCTTCTCCTTGGCACCAGCCAGGAAATCCCGAGGCTTGTAGGTCTCCTCCGGGGCCACCTCCTCCAGGGCCACGGTGATGGTGACGGTGGTGGAGAGCGGTGGGTCGCCGTTGTCCATCACCTGGACTATGAGCTGCTGTGCTGCCACGTCGGTGTCTTGGACAGCCCGCGCCGTCCGCACCTCCCCAGTGTACAGCGACACATGGAACAAGGAGGGGTCGGTGGACTGCGGCAGCAGTCGGTATGAGAGCCAGGCGTTGTGCCCGGCGTCCGCATCCACTGCTGTCACCTTGGTGACCAGGTAGCCTGCTGGGGCAGACAGCGGGACTCTCTGGGGTGCTGGGACGTCGCTGTCACTGGCAGGATGCAGGATGGTGGGGGGGTGGTCATTCTGGTCCAGCACAAAGATGTAGACGGTAACGTTGGCATGGAGCGGGGGGGACCCCGAGTCCCGCACAGCCACAGAGACCGGCAGAACCTGCAGCAGCTCAAAGTCAAAGGTGCGCTGAGCGTAGAGGTTGCCATTGTCAGGATTGATGTGGACAAAGGAAGAAGTGGGTGCACCCTGCACTTGGCCACTCTCTATAGAGTAAACGAGACGGGAATTATCCCCGTCATCAGGGTCCGAGGCAGAGACAGTGCACAGCAGGGAGCCCGGTGGGTTGTTCTCCGGGAGGAAGGCATCGTAGGAGGGCTGCAAGAAGCGCGGGGGGTTGTCATTCACGTCAGATATGTTGAGGAGCAGTGTGAGCGTCGTGGTGAGAGCGGGAGACCCCCCATCCTGGGCGATCAGCTCCACTACATACTGTGAGATGGACTCTCGGTCCAGGCTCTCCCGGGTGACCAGGGAGAAGTGGTTCTGAAGGGACCTGATGGCAAAAGGCACATCAGGTGAGATCTCCAGGCTCACATCTCCATTGGCCCCCGAGTCTCGGTCCCGTACGTTGAAGAGCCCCACGACAGTCTCTGGTGGGGTGTCTTCTGGCACTGGGTTCAGCAGGGAGGTGAGCAGCACCTCCGGGGGGTTGTCATTGGCATCCTCCACTTCCACCTGCAGTACGCAGTGGCCCTCCATCTCCGGGACCCCTCCGTCATGGGCTCGCACATAGATCTCATAGAAAGGTGATTCCTCGAAGTCCAGGGCCCCACCGACCCGGACCTCGCCACTGCGGGGATCCAGGGCAAAGAGCCTCCGGACCGAGTCAGAGGTGTGAACCCCGAAGGAGTACTGCGTCTCCCCATTGGGGCCCTCATCAGGGTCAGACGCGTTGAGCCGGAGGAGCAGGGCCCCCACAGGCGTGTTTTCTGGGACTTGCACCTTGTACGTGGCGCGGTCAAAGGTGGGAGCATTGTCATTGACATCCTGGACCAGGACCGTTATCTGTGCCGTGCCCGAGCGGGCTGGGCTTCCCCCGTCCACGGCCGTCAGCACCAGCTGCAGTTCTGGCTGCTCTTCCCGGTCCAGGGCACGCTCCAGCACCAGCTCCGGGAAGAGTTTGCCATCCTGCTGCTGTTTGACGTCCAGGGAGAAGTGAGAGTTAGGGCTCAGCCAGTAGGAACCCACGGCATTGGTGCCCACATCAGGGTCCTGCGCGCTCTCCAGGGGGAAGCGTGCAGCCACCGTGGCAGACTCAGCAACGCGCAGGGTGCGGTGAGCAGTGGGGAAGCTGGGGGAGTTGTCGTTCAGGTCCAGGATCTCCACTTCCAAGCGGAAGAGCTGCAGGGGGTTCTCTGCCACCACCTGCACTGACAGCACGCAGCTGGCAGCCGCCCCGCACAGACGCTCCCGGTCCAGCTGCCGGCTCACCACCAGCGCGCCCGTCCAGGTGCACGGCGAAGTGGCGCAGGCTCTCCTCCGAGCCCAGGCGCAGCCTGCGACCCGGCAGCTCCTCCACCTTCAAGCCCAGGTCCCGGGCCACGTTCCCCACCACGGTTCCCACCTCTGACTCCTCAACCACCGAGTAGTGGATCTGCCCGGAGACCCAGCCCCAGCCGCAGAGCAAAAACAAACTCAGTACTTGCCATTTCCAGGCGGGTCGCTGGAGGCTGACGCTCTCCATGGCTGTGCGCGTCTGGCCCGGGACGCAGCAGGCGCTGGGGAGCCGCAAAAAAATCCCTGGGTCTCTTTTCCACGGCTTGGAAAACAGCTCCGGGGCTCCGGCAAGGCTGCGGCTCCGGCTGTCAGCCTCCGAGCAGAGGGGGTGGGCTGGGGGAGGGGAACTGAATCACAGCCCCAGCGCGGAGGTGGAAAGGGGGGGGGGGGCCGAGAAGCAGATTTCCCCCCCCCCCGCTTCAGATCAGCGCCCAATTGGCCGAGAGCTCCATCCCCTCTCAGCCAGCGGTGGATCCCCGGAGGTCTGGGAAGCAGGGCCCTGAGCCGGCATCAGCGGGGCTGCCACCCCTGGCCTCCCCCCTGCCAGCCGGAGTCACTTGCTCCGACAGCTCGCTTCCCGTTCGCAGGGAAACTGCACGTCCTGGCAGCCTGGAAGCTAGGTACAAGCCCTCCCTGTGCGCTCCCCCATCCATAATGGTGGCTTCACATCGTGCCCACAGACAAAGGGCAGCTGTCATGAACGCGGGCCAAAGGACTTTTCATGCCCGATGAAAAGGTGCTTGTTAGAGCCCTGAGGTGCCAGGGGCTCTTTTCCCACCCCTTTTCTCCCCCCCCCCACCCCCCCCCGTTAATGCTTTGGCCACTGCCTGCACCCCATGATTGCCTCTATAAGTGAGGCATCACTGCCACCAGGACCACCATCAGCCAGACCTCCCACCAAGACAGAGACGCCCACCCCTGCCCAGCCCCCCGTGGGTGTTGGAGGCAGGAGGTGGGAAGGCAGAGATGGATGAGCCATTCAAAACCAGAACGCAATTGCTCCCCGTGCACACCCAGCTGGACGCCCCTTCCTCACACTGGGACAAGGAAGGGGTCAACCTTTACAGTACCCGAGTCACTGCAAATGCACGGAGCCAGCCAACAAGCCCACTAGCCCACCATCAGATCGCAATACCAGGTCAGGACACCAGGCTGGGAAGGAGGCCCAAGCCTCCTCCCTGGCAGACACACGCACTGAAATTCTGTGGCTGACGCAGCTTTGCAAGCCAAGCAATCTCCCGGGGGCCAAAAGCAGGGATCTCGGCCTCCCCACGGGGCAGCCGAGGGGTAATTTCCCCCTCTCCCCATCCCAGAGGAAGGTGGCAAGCTGCAGGGTGTTAGCTCGGTTTGCATCCCTGCACAAGCCTTGTGCAGCCGTGCCCTGGAGTCCTGTCCCCAGCACACTCAAGGCCACCCTGACCTCCCTTGGGTGCACACAGACCCTGAGGGGCTGGGGTCTGGTGGCAAGCAGGGGAGCCAGCTCCTGCTTGGGACCCTGCCCATCCCCTCCACCCGAGCACAAAGGGGACCTGGGGGAATTGGCGAGAGACGCTGGGGACACCCATGCCCGGCACAGCAGACGGTGACAGGGACACCATCCTCCTGGGCCAAGACAGAGAAGGGTTGGGGTGCTGCCGTCGAGGGCCCCCCCTCCCTGTCCCTTCCAAGAGCCACGGGGCGGGACCACCCAGCTGCCAGTCAGGGAGAGACGGCGCAAGGACCCTCGCGATTGGTGCGGGACACCTCCTGCCTGCGCAAAGGCGGGGGGGGGGGGGGGGGGAGAGAAGGCATTCTTAAAGGGCCAACACAGCAAAGCGCTGGACGAGCGGATTCCCCAGCGTCCAGAGACGATACCTGCTCCGACGTACTCGTTCCCCGAGCGCTTCCAGCGGTGCCACCAGCAGGAAGCTGTCACAGTAACCTTGGCTCTGGGATGTGCCCCGTCCCCAACCCAGGCAGGGCCCCGGATGGCACGGCTGGGTGACAGACATTGTCACTGGCAACACGGGGTGCTGCACCCCTGGCAATGGGTTTGGTGCTGCTGCGGTGCTTCAGCAGAAGCCCCCTATGAAGCCCAAATGGTCTGGGAGAATCTGCTCAGTGTCCCAAGCTGTCTTGGTCACCAAGGGGCTAGAGCAAGGGACAGGATTCACATGGGGGAGCCTGCTGTTGTTTTGGTCTGCCGAAGCCTGGGATGGGGATGGTGGCAAGGCAGGAAGCGTATGGAGTGTCTAGGATGGAGGAGGAGATGTCCCTGTTCCAAAGGGCCAGAGCTCACCCCATGGAAAGGCTCTGACCCAGGGAGCTGAGGGATCGCTGGAGATCCTGCAGGGTAGCGTCCCTCATGGCAGGATACACCACCCGCCACAGATGGGGCCAGCACTGTCCCCACTGCATCAGTTTTGGGCTCTGGCTGTTGCCCTACAGAGCAAAGAAATGTAAAGCCTTTGCAGGCTTGACACAGTCTGTGGCATTGGGCTGGATCTTCTTTGACCACAAAGACCAGGGCCCAGTGCCAGCCCATCTGTTTTCTCACTGTCAGTGCCTTTCCAGTACAGTACTGGGAAGTGTGGGGGGCCATGGCAAGGGTTCGGGGCTTACCACCTGCCCATTATCACATCCTTCCATCCCCACTCTCAAATAGTTTACTGCCCCCACCCTCAGAGGCATCTTGCCAGGACCCTTTGGTGGACGGGACATCCTTGTCCCCAGCCGTACCACGGCCCGAACAATGCAGAGGAGCACTTGCTCCTGCAGCTGCTGCAGCCATTCCCACCTGCCACAAATCAGAAGTGCTGAGTCTGAGCAGCGACACAAGACGGGAAAAAAAAAAAAACAAGGAAAAAAAAAAAGGCATAAAATAATTCTGAGAGGGTTCTGCCTCTGTCTGTGATTCGGCCACAGCGAGCAGGCAGCACACGCAGCCTCACACCCATGCACAGCTTCCGCTGCACCTCACTTCCTTCTCCTCCGAGGAACCGGTCACTCCTACACACAGCCTCCCAGGAAGGAACACATTACCGACACCAACTGCCTTGGAAACCCATCAGATAGATCCACCCCCGTACCCGCCTCTGCTGGATCCACTACCCAGCCTCACCTCTGAGGATCGAAGCCTTCCTGTAATTGAAAGCTCTCAAATTAAGCTGCACAATTCCCACCAGGGAAGAAGCACAGAAGCTGCCTGCTATGCGCAGACGCCTTCCTGGCTGCAGTTTTTTTCAGTCAGGGCATGAGACATCACCCAGAGATAGCATATTATAAATAGTACAGGGCTTGTAATAGGGTTGTTAAGACAACACCTGGATGGAGGACTCACCATCCTGCTCAGAGCCACAGTCCAGCTCAGCAGAGCCCTGCAAGCCACTGGGATGGTCTGCAATCCCACTTCCCACCCCAAAGTGAATGAACATCATCAAAGAACTTCCACGGAAACAAAACCGGAACCATCAGGAGTCAAACATGAAGTGAGACATGGACAGGAGGAACTGCTCTGTGGCCACGGTCTGTCAAAGGGAGGAACCAGCATCGCCCTTCAGCTTTGCGTGCTACACTGGGAAGCGACACCCTGGTCCCCCCCGGCAGCTGGTGGCTCCCAGCCCCATTCGCACCACCACCTCCTCAGCCCACACCAGGGCCCAACGCAGAGACGCTCTGTTCCCCTCCCAGTGCCTGACCCCGCAAGTGCTCCCCTCTGCTCTCATTTTGCAAAGGGACGGAAATACCATGCACAGCAAACTTTCTGCCAAGGATTTGCAAGTGGTTGCAAACTGACCTCAGCGTCCACCGGTTACTCACACAAGGGGTACCCAAAACTGCATCTGAAAGAACTATGTTTGCCAACCTGAGCAAACTGACTCTCTGGACCCTGCTCAGCACAGTGCACATGTCATCGACACTCAGGACGGTTCATTTGGCTCCAAAGAAGACCCATTCAGCTACAGCTAACCACTCTTTAGAGGCATGGCATGACTGGACCAACCCCAATCTGTGACCCTATGCGTACGGCACAAATGAACCATGGCTCTGCCCGGCACTGGGACACACCAAGGAAGGAGCTACGTTACCTCGGCAGGCGTGGGGAGCCGGCTGGCGGTGCCCACGATCTGGTGGTACAGCCCTGGCTCACCATTCCTCATGGTGCTCTGACGGCTCCCCAGGGGGCTGGAAGTGAAGGGCTTTTTACACAGGAGATCACTCTGGCGAGAGTCCGTGGTGAGATAGACCTGGTGGTAGAAGTTGGGTGGCGTGAAGCCACCCCGCACGGCGTCAATATGGTGGAAAGGCCCTGGTGTCCTGTACAAGGTGCTCCTGGAGCTGTTGAACAGCTCCTTTGACTGCCTCCACTTGTAGCACTTGAAGATGCCCACTGACAACATGGTGATGAAGAAAGCTGCTGACACCAAAATCACAGCCAGGATGAGATAGAAAGTCACATGCCTCCTGGGATCATTGGCAGGTGCCACATCAGTGAGCACCTCCTTCACCACCTCAGTCACAGAAATGGTGACAGTGGCACTGGCGGACAGAACAGGCTCCCCATGGTCTTTCAGCAGGATGACTAGCGTGTGCTGGGGAGCATCATCCTCCCGGAGCTGGCGGGCCGTAAAGATCTCCCCGCTGTGCAGCCCAACTGAGAAGAGGCTGGGGTCAGTGGCTTGCAACAGGGTATAGGAGATCCACGCATTGTACCCTGCATCCACATCCACCGCCACCACCTTGGTGACCATGTGCCCAGCAGGAGTGCCTGGTGCCACCACATCAGTATAGGTGGCAGTGGTGTTAGGATGAGGGTACAGCACAGTCGGGGCATTGTCATTGAGGTCAGTGACAAACACACTGACTGAGACATTAGTGGCCAGAGGCAGAGAGCCGCCATCCTGGACCTGCACCATCATCCTGAACTCCACCTGGTCCTCATGGTCCAGGGAAGTGAGCAGGTAGAGGGTGCCATTCTCCTGGTTGATGGAGAACAGGTGGCCTACAGTGGGGTCACCCTGCAAGATGCTATAGGAGAGATGGGCATTGCGCCCAAGGTCTGGGTCTGTGGCGCTCACATCGAGGATGGGGATGCCAGGCACGTTGTTCTCCAGCACGTACACATCATAGGAGTCCTGGGAAGACTTGGGCGCATTGTCGTTGACATCTGACACCTGCACCAGGATCTGTTTTACTGCAGACAAGGGTGGTGAGCCCGAGTCCCTGGCTGTGACAGTGATGTTATACTCTGATGTTTTTTCCCGGTCCAGAGCTGCTTTTGTTTTCAATGTGTAGTAATTTTTGAGGGAGGAGCTGAGCATGAATGGGATCCCAGGGGAAATGAAGCAGTTCACTAGACCATTATCATGGGAGTCCAAGTCTGTTACACTCAGCAGAGCTACGACTGTCCCTGGGGCTGCATCTTCAGGCACAGGGCTGTACACAGAAGTCACTGTCACCTCTGGAGCATTGTCGTTCACATCCACGACTTCCACCAGCACTTTGCAATGGGCCACACCAGGAACGGCGCCCTTGTCTTTAGCCTGTAAGTAAATCTCGTACAGCTTCGTTTCCTCGTAGTCCAGCTGCCCCTTGACCCTCAACTCCCCCGTGGCCGAGTCCAGAGCAAAGAGTTCTCGTACCTTGGCGGGTGTGTGGCTGCTGAAGGAATAGACGATGTCCCCGTTGGGCCCATCATCCAGATCATACGCACTGATCCTGGCGACCAGGGTACCACTGGGCGT